>JAMZAV010000476.1:150000-363471 GCA_024449915.1 Sweltsa coloradensis | reverse complement strand
CTTCACAATTGGTGGTCGGATTCTAAAATGGGAATCTGACGAATAATTTTACGCTAAATCTTGATGTTTACGAGCCAAAACATTTACTATTGTTAAAGACTTTTTATTCACTCTACTAAACATCTCGTTTGAATTCCTTTTCACATCGGTCGTTACTGGAACGAGGCTGTGTTTTCGTAGAAACCTAGTTCTAAAAATATGCCAAGCAATTATTAATAATCATCTTTACTTTATGGTAGTTGTAAGCAAATGGGCGCCAATTATTATGAACCTTCGTTACTCTATGGAAGTTGTAAGCAAATGCGCGCCAATTATAATTAATTGTTGTTATTGTAGTAAACGAAAGAAAATGGGCGGCAATTACTCTATAATAATATAGCTGTTGTCAGGAAGTATACGCCAATAGGTATCGAAGTTATGGAAGTTGTTATAGCATAAAATTAATATAAGGGAAACTTAAAATTAATTACACTTCAACTGGAGCTTATTACTAACCCAATGACAAGTTTAGATCGTAGTAACGACTTAATAAATAGAATAAATCATGCATATCGCGGTAGGCTTGCCAAATTTACTGAATTGCTAATGTTGATCGACAAGTTATCGTTTAAATAAGTAAATATAGGCTTTTAGTTTTAAGTATGCATGCAAATGCATTAAACAAATACAATTAATCCCAACTATTTGTATTTACTATCATCACGCATCTTTTAAAATGTGAAATAAATTATTCTTCGCTATGATATCAGAGCTGCCGCCGAAAAGGTGTAGATGTTTAAAAATATTTTTTTATTCGTAAGCCTATATTCATGTCCACACTTTTCGTAACAATCTTGTCACAAAATGATATCATTATTTGCTTGAAATGTGTCCTTCCGCCCTTTTAAGGGGAATCCCTAGACCTAAATATGATTTCTAAAGAATGCAGTAAAGACGTCTGAAATGTAAGTAGAATGAAACAGGGACTTGATAAAGAGCACAATATTTCATTGATATTGTTTGACAGGACATTACCTCAGAATCAACAATATTCAAAATGCCCGAATCAATCCAGCTAGTTCAAAAACGAATTTTGAGCAGCGTTTTTTTTGCATATTGTTTCTACACTTCTTTATCTAAACCCCTAATGTAAGGATCAAATGGTTCTCTATAGTTTCTTGCGTTGCACGATTTGTTTTGCCTACCGGTAGAATTTCAAATTTTGTACAGTTCAACGAAACATATTGTCCAATGCCAGAAACAGAGACAACCAGTTTCACTTATATTTAGGTTGCAGCTGAAGGATTGTAGAAAACTACTAGGAAAACGCTCAGTTGGACGCGTTTGTTGAGCGAGCACCGGTACGTGCAACATGACCCGAGTACGACATTTCCATAAGGCCCACCACACAGTGTAGGCCTAACTGGATATTGACATTGTACACTATACTATTCCAACATCTTTGCATTGTACTAATTCACGTCATGCCTTCTAAAGTGTATCTTTGTATCTTCACTGCCTCCTTCATTTTTTAACATCATTTTTCGAATTATGATTACCAATAAGTCTTTAACGTCTTGACCGATTTAGCTGAAAATTTGGAAAATAGGAGAGAATGTTGTACTTATTGACCCTGCAAAATTTCATAACGATCGGTACATTTTTATTTATTTATTTATTTATTTTTTTTATTTTTTTTTTATTTTTTTAACCAATGATCGGATTTTGTTCAAAAACTATACAGCAACCCGCCTAGGTGGTATGTACATGTGTGCAAAATTTCAGGTCAATCAGAGAAACGGTGCGACCTGTATCGAAGCAGTAACAGAAAGAAAAAAAAACAGACATTCGAGCCATAAGAGTCAAGTGGAGACGCTCGCTACGCTCGCTCAACAAGAAACCGCTGCTCAAAACTCATTTTGAAGTAGCTGGATTAATTTAGGCAATTTGAATATATAATAATATGATTCCGAGTTTATGTCCCGTGAAAAAATAAAAAATAAAAAATCTTTTATTAAGTCCCCCTTAAATTCTACTTACTCTTCAGACGTCGTTACTGCATTCTTTAGAAATTATACGTACATGCTTTAAGGGGAATCGCTATAAACCTAAGTTACTTAGGTCTAAGATTTTCCTTAAATCATAACATCTACGGCTTTTAATTGAATTATCTTTAGCATACATTAACATACTTTAAATATTCATATAGTTGACCCATATTAAATAACCCGTCTTGATTGGGAAGGGTAACGAACTGTTACAATTGCGTGCGGTGTGCAAGAAAGTAAGACAGCAACGCATCTCGGTATCGAAACCAGGCCTTCCACTTCCAAGGCTGTTTACCGAGTCACTGAGCTCTATGCGGTTAACAACTTGTTATCTTGATGTTAGCCACCCACGCATAAACATTTGATTCAGGCATCAGAAATTATAATAAATTACCATGCAACGCAACACGACATTTAAACATTAGGTGTGTTTAATTAACTTTAAAGAATATGACTGTATTAGCTATTAAATTTTTTGAGGATTCAAGAATTATAAAAATTGTGTGTATGGCAACAGTTGCAATGTTTCATTGAATTTTGAATTATAAATATATAATCATTAAACAATGAACGAGATATGTTATATCATCTTCAAATTAACAGTTCCTACAGATATGTTATATCATCTTCAAATTTGTAACTCAAGTAGACCAACGTTGCCAATTTACCCGCCTTTTTACGAGTTTGTTTTGTACTTCAGATGTTGGCAAGACTTAGCTTGAGTGTCCATCTTGTTTGGAATTAGATTCGTTGCTTAAAACAACATTGCTAATTTCTCGATTGGGATGGTCGGGAAACACTCCCGTAGGTGGAATAGTTAATATTTAACACAATCCAGACCCGATCGGGATGGATTTTTTAATTTCTGGATTGTATTAAATATTAACTATTCCACCCACGGGAGTGTTTCCCTACCATCCAAATCGAGAAATATAGCCTAGCTCATACCTGCGTAAGGTAATGACATTATAAATATGTTTGTTTGGTCAATTCAACAGCAACAGTTTTTCGATGCTTTATTGTTCTATCCATTCAAGTTCTATAATGTAACGACAATACAGAAGTTAAATAGTTACCGTCTCGGTGGTCTAGTTGGCTAAGGCGTCCACCCGGAAAGTGGGGGACTCGGGTTCGTACCCCGATCGGGATGGATTTTTTAATTTCTGGATTGTAGTAAATATTAACATTGCTTATGTAAGGATGAACCTGGTACGAGTAAATTGATGTGAGTTTAAGCCAACACTGCCCTGTTCAATCATCCCCAGTACCACAAACCCCACACATATGTACGTTCTAAAGTAATAACTCAAGCAAATTGTTCTCTATTTTATAAGTTGTATTTTGATTTGTCAAGTTTGATGTATCCGGCGAACTTTAAGCTTCTTCCTTCAACTCTCAACATTAAATAATGCATTGAAATTATTGGTTTTATCAAATGCTTATTATTCATTCTCGTATGTTACGAAACCATCTTAAGGGATACTCAGCCATATAATTAAATTATGAATAAAATACAAACATGCAATAATATATTCACAAAAAATTATCAAAATAATACTTACCCTTTCCCGCCATTCGCATTCAATTTTTTAGTTCCTTCTTCAGGAATAACTTCCAGGGAAAGTTGAACTTCTTCCGGGAACGTAGCCGCTCTGGACATTCGAAGCCGCAGAACATCCATGAAGTCCAGCCTGAGAGCCCGGTTTGTGAAAAAATCCCTCACTTTCCTGTACAATCCAATCTTTTTGTTGATTCTCGAATTACTTGAACTTTTAGCATCTGAAGAGTTGTCTCTAACTTTCTCAATGACAACATTATCCATCAATTCATATTCGTCCGTATCCAGGAAATCATTCACGTTTGATCGAACGATTTTTTCTAAACATGTATAGTTCATTTGGAGAATACAATTTTCAATATGGTTCCTCTTATCCGTTAAACTATAATCAACAAACCTTTTTAATGGGTTTTTATAGGGGACACACGAAACACTGTTTACTGTTAATAACACAACAACTGCGCACACAAATTTCACCCAGCACTGGCACATTTTAAATTTTGTTTACACTTTTTTATATTAAAACAAAAGTCTTAAAACAGATATTGACTTTGTTTTATTTTATTTATAAAAACCATTAATCATTTCACTGCAATATTATTAATCATAGGATGTATATATTTTCAAACTTAAAACACTCTTAAAACTTTGTTTACAATGATATACGCAAAAAGAAGTAGCTATTCACCAGTACGTCTGGCTATCAACGAGGAAGGTGTGTAAATGAATTATTCTATTATCTGACATAGACTTTTATGCCGGTTACAATGAGTAGTTATGGGGGGAAATTAGTATAGGAACGGCACGCTTAGCTGCGAACACATTAGGTTCGTATGGTTTGATCAGCCATGCATTCAGAAAGACTAATTAGAGAAATTATTTGAATTCTGCACCAATTAAACGGTGTGCAGAAATGGGTACATACGCGTTACAAAATTACGATTAATAGCAGGAACGGAACCGGAATTGTATGTTTCAATAAACTTGTAATTATTATGAAAACTGTGCGTGATAGGAAAGTATGCTTTACGAGAGAGTTTATTATTGTATGCTCCAATTTACCTGCGCCATTTGTTCAGCGGAAAGGGAACATGGTTATTAGCTGCGATCTGCTATCAATGTCGTGGCCTTGAAGGTGCCTTGCATTTTATTAAATATCCACGCAAATAGGTTCATGCATAGTTATAATTTGTAAATTATTTCCATTGAAGATATGTGGGGAGAGCTGTAGTCACGACAAGGGAATGATAAAGAAGATAAAGCATCGAACTTGGTGGTCCTATATTTATTCTGTGATGCCCAAAATCAATGACGGACACACCCCTTTTTCAACTTAATAATGTTGGATAAAGTATCAACATGCTATGTATATTATATAATACATTACACACTAAGATCAGTAAGTTTAAAGTTATGGGGTGTATTTTATAATTGACTCATTTCCCATAAATATTTATAGTTTAATAATATAGTATATCTTTACTCGTAGTGTACATGTATAACTCTTCGCAGATAAAGTGAATAGTCTGTAGTAAAATATTGAACTAATATACACAGTCGATAACGGAAAGCTTATTGACCCGGAACTAAATGGAACAAGAACACACACTTAAAATCAATTAATAATGGTCACTTACACTAAACAATTGAAAATTTTCAAGTCACACTTCCCGAGTCTTCCTCAATCAGAGGCTTAGCCTGAAAATTCCCAATTGATTTGTGTAAGTGACCTTGGTTAATTGTTTCTGAGTGTGTGTTCTTGTTATAATATACACTGTGTTCATAATAAATGAGAGTAGATGCAAAATGATAATAGGCCCTATACTTGATTAAAGTAAAAATGTACGAAACAAAATAGTTATTCAGAGACAGGTACATAAAAGCTAAGATCTCATATAGGATAAAGTTAAGTGAGAGGTAAAGCAATAATTGAAATGATTTTGATAAGAATAGCTGATGGCACAGAAAACAGCAATGATGTACAGTAGAACGTGTCTAATATACATGCACAATCCAAGCAATCCAAGGAAGTGTGTAAAGCAAAAGCACATATTATATAATTTAGGGCTGCTTAAAAATCAGTTAAGTGATCGTGAAAAAAGAAGTGTTTTTATTGGGTAATTGTTAGTTGATAAATGATGTTGTCATCTGCGAGCATTGCGTGGAGTTTTAAAAATAGTTTTAAATAATGTTATTTAAAAAAAATTAAGGTTGCATTTATGTAGCTTGTAAGAAATGTTTGTAATGTACAAGTTCTGTGGAACTAAATTAAATAAACTACATACATACATACAACACCAACCCAACACTCGCATTTGATTGAGACAATGATTTACCTAGATGTTTAAATTATTCAGTCAAGCCATAGTCTGCCCTTAGCCCCTGGACTTTCTTGCTATGCAGTTGACTTATGAATGTTATGTCCCATAACAAAATCAAACTTGTTATAAGCAACGGGCTTCCGCTACCTAGAGGAAGACTTTGAATACGAGGTAAATAATACTGGTAAAAACATCACAACACAATCAGCAAGAAGCAAAATATGTAATATGTAAAATACACTACTGTAACGTACCTTTGATTGATTTGGTTCCATAACAATTTAGTACTGATTATTACTATTTCACTATGTTCAGTGCATACTATATTGTTCTGTGTTCTTATATACGATAAACATTTATAGTTCTGTGACGTAGTACCTTTAATAGCTTTTAGTTTACAATCGTATCCTTTCACTTGTTCACATTCAGTTGCCTCCTTCTGTTGTGTCAGTACTTACATCCGTCGATTCACTTGAAATCAATTCAAATCTCAGAACTCTTTGCCCGTAAGTACGTCGCAGAAAGATGTTTAAGAATACGTATACCTAAGTTTGAACTCATTTGGTCACATTAAGAAGTACGAAGGCTTCTAGTATAGCAGATTTTATTTTAAAAATAATTGTATATCTATCGTCTTTATTTTCTAATTGTCCGAGGGTTGAAAAACATTACAACATGTCGTCAGTATTTAAGATTTATGTACAATAATTCTCGTTAAAGTGTCCTACACAAGATGCGTACATATGCAAATAATTACACTATGTTTTATGCATTTTTTTGTAATTTTTCACGTATCCAAGGCTAGGACACTGCTAACCGTCAGTTACTACAATATGCTTTTATAAGTCAACTTTGAGATTTTTAAGTCACCCTCAATGTACTTTTGAAAGCAGTAATCATTAACTATAATTTCGTAGGACAACACAATACTTTTCAAATAAACGCTTGAAAGTACAACTTAGGAGTAGAACCTTGCTTGAAATTTTAGTGGCTGAATTAAAAATTATTGAGTGTAAAATTGATAGTGTGTAAAAAGTAACGAACACCATTCTTGTGCATGTTTTTTAACAGTCGTCGTCATTCCCTTTACATTATCTTACTCCAACAATATCTAGAGGCAGACACCTATTGACGGACATGTCAGATTTTCCGGGATAAATGACAAAACTTATAATTTTTATTTATTTAGGACTTGTTGTTTCGTATAACCTCCAAAGTTATCCAAACAACGTTCGTCAGATAAATTCACTTTTTTAAACAATTAAGGTAATGTGAATAATTTCGAGTGTACTATGCGATTAAAACATAACTGCATTAAAGTTTTACTCGTTCATGCTCTAGTAAGATTGACAATAATTAATATAATTGCAATCCTCAGGTGTAAGTACGAATTCCTTGAGTGATATAAATTACTATTGTTACATTGATATATGGGTATGCTAATCATTTTTAATCGATGAAATTAATCAAATTTTCTTGTTGCTGCGTTCAATTTCGCCTGTCAAAATTGTAAAAGTATAAATTATTTTGTCTCTTTTTACTTTCTAAAAGAGTTATATTTAAAAAATAAATTAAAATTAACCTCTTTAAAAAATTATCGTGTATAGGTAGATACAATTTATATGATGCACCATTGATTTTAATCTAACATATTCAGCTATACAGCACAATCTATGGTATGAGATAGTACATTGAACTGTTTTATTTATTTATTTTTTTTTTTTTAGAGAGAAACGTTTGTATATGCCATCTATCATATTTTAGATATTTATCCGAGATATAGTTATTAATAAAAATCATGAACTGTACGATTTCTTCTTCCCCCGGTACAAAGTTACTATTTGTACCGGAAGATGTAACCGAGAACATTTGTTCAAGTATGCCAATGTGTAGACAAGAGTATGTGTTACAAATGAAAAAAAAATGAGCCTTTTAAACAAAACATTATGAGCATGAATACCTCCAGGGTATCCGCCAATAATTTGTCTATAATCGTCTGCATTGGGCTTACTGCTGAACCCAAAAATAAATTTAAAAAAAAAAAATAGTTTATTTCATGATAAATTATATGTTTCGTTAAACTAATTTTTTTTTAATTACTCCTATTCATAAACACACTTTCATCTGTCACACAGTTTAAGTTGTGTCTCCATTTATTCCTAAATATAGCAATAATTTCATAACAATATTTATTTGTGAACACTAAATTTGTTGATGTAAATGGTAAGGAGAAGAGTATAAATGTGTAATTTAATATATAAAATGTGCGCATAACAATCTTACTAAAAAAATGAGAAATAAAAGCGAAGACCCTTTAATTTCGCGCTTTCGTTTAATGAACTAGGTTAGTGACATTAATTGATTCATAAAGTTTATTTAATTAACAAGCTCTAGATGTCCTTGTGATTATTTCCTTGCACCAGTAGCATTCGTCGTGTGTTTTGTCACTTCTCGACTAATTAATATATCCGTCATTACCTTTAGTCACTGAGTCAAGCTTCATGGTAGGCACATCAAGACCATAGACGGCAATATATGCGATACATTAGGTGACAATAACTCATTTCCTGCAGTACATTTGAAGTGTTCACATCGTGAAATAGTGATTACTTGTGATAGTTTAGAAGAACTAAAGCGATGTTCTTGGATAATAACAAGGTGTCCATGTGTGGGGTGTGGTGTTTTGCCCTAGTGTTTTACTACGAAATTGCTACCGTGACTCAGCTACGATTCACGACAACACAAGATTAGAACAGAAACCGAATTTAAACTGTTTACAAATGGACACTTGGGATTGTTTTAACTTAAATCGAGGATATTTTCAAAAGAAGGACAATAGCGAGAATCACGATAAACTAAGTGTTCAAACAAGTGGACTTCTTGATGTGAACGATAAGGTTATAAAGTTTGGACAAAGTGGGGACACGACTCCTAATGATGACAACGTTGGACTTCCGTACTTTACTGCAAAGCCAATCACACATATTCAACATGAAATGGAATCCAAGAACGAAGATATTCCAACGATGTACGACTACCTTTCGTTAGGTCAACCCCGATCAACAAGGACATCACGAAAACTGGAACATCTTAATGAAGAAGACTTAGACGACATTGCTACAGGGATATCAACAGTTGATGAATTTCGTGGAAAGGATTTCGCTGATTCATTTTTGTCTCCGTCCTTTAGTAAGTACCTCATTATGATAATTCGTTCGTGAACCAGAAGGTGTCCGAGACCTGATTTACGATGAAACCGTTCCTTTCTGGATCTGTTTCACATATCTAGAACATTCGCGAACAGATAAAATGAAGCACGATGCAATTTGTTAAACATTAAGTTCAGTTTTCATAACTCAAATATTTCGGTCAATTAAAATGTGCAAATTAGTTTTATTTCGGCAGTAAAATTGTATTATTTAGAGAGGTTCGATAAAATCTGTTTCGTTTAACCCAAATTATTATACCATATGAATTGAGCAAAGATGTTAATAGATAAATAAGTGTTATGTGGATTTAGATTTAAAATTGATTGATTGGAATATATATTAGTAGATTCTGAATGAGTTTTGGTGGTGATGGTGGTGGTGGTGGATTATAAATCGAGTTTATGCATAAGAAATAATTAAAAACTAACAGGAAAATACAAGCTTTGATATTTGTGTCCAATACAATTTTCTGATACAATGAATATAAATGCATTTTTAAGGGTCATTGTGCCCATCAATTAATTCATTTTTCGTTTCGATATTATACATACTGAAGCAATCCTTACTAAGAAAGCTGACAAAAAGTACAATTTGCGTCCATACAAGTTATTATAAGTGATGCGCATGGCCAATCACTAAGCTATAATTAGTCAGACAAGTCTATGTTGTGCTTGCTTGTTAGCCTAGATACAATTGGGATACCACAAACTAATTGAATAATATTATACAACAAAAGACGGTTGCATTGTCCTCCTTTGCTAATCAATTTTTACAACTCGATTGGAAAGAGTTAAATAAATAAATGCATCTAGTTAAGCTCGATGCAACCTGTATAGCGGTTTAAGTAAATTAATTTAAATTAATAATTTTTTTCTCAATCTTGCAACGTGACAATACAATAATTAGGACTGCGCGGGTAGAGGTTTTGACAGTCGGGTAGAATTCGGATACTTAAATGTTTAGGACCGGGTCGTGTCGGAAAAAGGCGGCCAAATACTGTGTATTAAAATAGATAATAAATTTGATTTTCGGAAAATCTTACATTATAATTTTCTCACGTTCATTCTCCATTGACAGGATTTTCATTGAGAGGCATTTTGTCCACAAGGCTATAAAATTAGTTATTTCTGAACCGGCACCTCCACCAATAAAGTATGTAAATCCTGGACCGGCACCTCCACCATCCCCCCAAAATATATTATGTTACTATATAGGCTATATACGACCCGAAAATCGGGTAAATGTTGTGGACTACCGGACTTTTCCCGAAATAGCTTGCCCGACCCAAAATGTTGGGTACCCGCATATCACTAATAACCTGGGTTAGTTACTTAAAAACGAATGCAATCTTTCAAATTCTTCGTCTCCTTGAACAATCCGTGAAAAAATCAAATCAAATCAAACGTGTCCAAATTAGTGATGTATTATGTGTTATGTACATGTTTATATTAATTATTCAAAGTATCTACAGTATAACTGATTTTTAATTTAAATTCTTGAAAGTGGGAAAGATTGATTGAATGATACGTCAAAGAGCGCGGTGAATCGTGGGACAAGGTGACAGAAGTGAAGATGTGGGAAGATGGAAGAAGTGGGGCAGATGCAGGATTAGTATGAAGATGAAGAAACGCTGAGCCCGGCAAACTCGGTACAACACAGTTTCCTACCCTAGAATTCGGTGCACAGATCCCTGCTCAACCCGACATCGTTGAAAACGAGTTTAGAGATTATTATCATATATTTTTAAATTGAGCATAGTCTCATTTTTAAGTTTCTGGATATTACAAACTAATTTTAAATTCACGTACCGTTGGATTGGATCAGTTGCTCGAATTAAAAAAAAATGTTTGTAAATGCAATGTAATGCGTACTCGTGTGGGTGTATATTGGTGCTGCCTATGTTCCAGGGACGGGTCGTATCAGCAAGAAGATCTGGATGGCCATCCTCGCCGGCATCATCCTCAAGTTCGCCAGCTTGTTGCCTCTGATCCTGGGCAAATTCGCCCTCCTCGGCACCGTATCCATCGTAGCCAGCAAGCTGTCCCTGCTGATCGTGACCATCATGGCCTTGAGACAGATGTTCACCGCGGACGTGAAGGGGATGGGAGGATTCCCCGACCTTGGGCTGAGCGGGCTAACCGGCCAACACCAACCCTTGCAGCCGCAGCTGGGACACGCGCAGGCGCAGTATCACCAGGCGATGACGCAGCACGGGATGCATGGCTACCACCCCATGATGGCCTTGAGCTACGCGAACCTGCAGCAGACGGCGCCGGCAGTGTCGCACAAGAAGTGGGGTTAGGGTAGCTAACTCTCATGAACTCTAATGAGTAAAAAGACACTTCTTCCTGCACTTTTGACCTATCTTTCGTAAAACCGACCTGACTGATGAATGATTTAAGATTGTGAGATTTACTATACAAGGCTTCGTGGGCGACTTTCTGGCTGCAGCTTCCGTTCTCTTCGTCAATATGTAAAACTTTACGCGGAATGAAGACGTGTGATGTCGATTGCGTCGGGGCCTGCAGGGTTGGCTTGGTCGCTTTGATTTAAAGTCCCCCACTGAAAATCAGTTCTATAACTGAGTGGGTAGACTCTAAATAAAATTTATTTTATTATTTATTTATTTGTTTATTTTACACCCAAACCTGCGTCGGTGGCATCCGACTCGATACCCTCGCAGGGACTTACAAGAAACGTCTTCACGCAGACGGACGAAATTAGCTTCACGACCTCCTCTCGTGTCCACGCACCTTTCAGACTCGACCCCAATTCAGGTACCCTTGCCCCTTTTATCTTCCCCGTCGTCTAAATCATCAAAATGTATGTTTTCTTTTATTTGAGTTTTTTTATTAGTTTTTAACAGAATTTGTAATTCTATATTAGGTATATGTGTCAGGCTACAGAGGGTCTCACGTGCCCTACATTAGCCTTCCTGCCTGCCCTATGGCCAAGCATCAATGTATTATTATTTTTATTTATTTAGTATAGATCTATGCTTGAATGCCCTTGAAATTTTTATTGATAACCTATCTATGTGTTGAAAAACACTCCAAACATCCCAAATATGGTCAAAAACACATTTTTGTGAAAATCTGCTTCACAACGCATTCAAATCTATTCAAAATTGAATAGCTTAGGAGCACGGATCTAGCTTTCCTATATAACCCAGAGCTGGCGGAAGTCTTCTGGCTCCAACAGTTTGCCACTCAATTTTATGTCAGCAATGTATTGTACACCTGAACGGGAAGTGCTCTCTTAATATCAGTACGTGGTCACTTTCGTCGTAAGTCGTACTGATAGTTATCATAATGTTGTATAATTCTATTCCTGCAACAGCCGGGAAGCACATAAGTTTATTAAAATTTAATGATTTGTATTTATTCTACCAAGCCACAGTATTATCATCGATATTGATGATTTTAACATAAAGAGACATACCAAAGTAAACGTTTATTTTTTTACAAATCGTAGAACATTAATATTTATTTTGTTATTTATGAATATTTTGTATATAATGATTTTTTTAATGTCAATAGTTTTATGAATTTGTTTCTATGTTTGATGTGTTAGTTTTATTAATACGTCGTGCACGTAGGTATTGCAAACATGGTTTGTATTACTCTTCCCTACGTGTTCGGTTGCGAGAGTACTCGTGTATTTTGTTAGGCTTCAATCTTCTTGAACGTGGCAGTGTTTGGCATTCTTACGATTACTTCTGTACTGGTTGGACTAAAATACATTATAACAAGAATGCAAATAATTACAAATATGATATTTTGAAAATCAAATTATCTTAATTTATGATCGGAATATGTGTAAGTATGAATAATGTTGGTTATTTTACTTCTACAAAGGACAAGCAAGATATTCAAAGTTTCAAGATTGCGCACTAAAAGTTCCCATCACGGTTCATAATTAAAACTCGATTGAATTTTTACATATTACGAACCACGGATAGTTTGGATGCAGTGTGATTCGTTTTTCTGGGTACAGTAAAATAATGTTATTGTTATCACAAAGATTAGTTGTATAGGAACAATTATTAAAACACGGACATATTCATGTATTCATGTGAGTTATTAAATTATATTAATATAATACGTTTGAGTGAATGTATGTTTAAAGAGTGTGAAATAAAACTGATATTTATGTTTCAATCTCCAACCGTAACATAAGTGTACATTTATTGCAAATGTGTTTTTCTAAAAAGGCACAAATGTGTGAGATTCAAAGTAATTTGTAGAATACTTATTAGTTTTTTTTTTTACCAAATAACATATTCCCACAATTAGTTATACAACAATAATTATGTGACACCAATATGTAACCACAAAAAGGTTAAGCTTCAGTATATTAAAAAAATATTATATTAAATATATATAATATTAAAGTAGCTATATTTGCGAAACCTCATCTTAACATAGTTCCTCTTCCACAACTCCAATTAATATGCTCAGAATTTGACTTTGAATGCACTGGATGTTGTTTGAAACTAACCAACTCACAAATTCTGATATTTTCAATCTATAGATCACCCAATGGAGATGTAAATCTCTTTTTTGACAATCTCCAGGAACCCTTGTTAAAACAACCAAACAATTTCCAAAAGCAGAAATTGCTCTTTGCGGAGATTTCAACATTAACATGTTATTAAAATCTACCGCACAGACACGCCTCCTTGACATGATCGAATCTTTTAACATGGTTGCTTCCATCAACACTCCTACTCGTACACTTGGCAAATAGTAGTACCCTCCTTGATAATATATTCACTTCACTGAATAAATCTTTTATAATACTAAACTTTTGCATCCACACTTCTCAGATCATGCAGCCATTCTTCTAGAAATTAAATTGCAGGAGCATTTCTCCCCACAATTAGCGAAAGAAGGAAATTCAATAAAACAAATATCAACCTTTTCTTAAGTTACTCGATGAAGAAGAATGGCTTAATACATACTCAGACGCAAACGATGCACTAAACACCTTCTAAATACATTCCTAGGTCTTTTTAACAATACTTTTCCTAAAACTCGTCAAAAACACAACAAACCAGACCCAAGTCCGTGATTACTAAAGAGTTACGAGAAGAAGGCAAACAGCTCAGAAAGCTTTATCAGATGCATAAACTATACCCTCCCAGTTCAAACTCCTCAGACGATTATAAAGCCCTCAAGAAAATCCCACCTTCAAACTAAGAAACACAAAAAAAACAATTTTATTCACAAAAAATTGAAAAGGCCGACAATAAAACAAGAGCATCGTGGCAACTAATAAAGTCACAATGTTCAGCCCCACAATCACGTGATGACCTTTCGCTAAACATAGAAGGCTCCCTAGTGTCAGTTCGAACATAATATCAAACTATTTAAATAACTACTTTATAGAAGCGGGCATTAAAAACAGACCACAAATTCATCATAATACTGCAATGCCCCCCACAGCAACAATCCCTCAAATCCCACAGTCAATGTTTCTTTTCGACACCACCTCAACAGAAATTGCAAAAATTATTAGATCGTTAGGTAACAAACAATCTTCCGGACTAGACGATGTCCCCACTGCAATTTTATCAAAATGTTACAAATCCATTTCTATTCCCCTATCATTAATAATAAACAAATCATTTGAAACTGGTATTTTCCCTTCAAAGCTGAAAGAAGCTAAAGTTATTCCACTTTATAAGAAAAAGGGCTCTCTAAACGACCCAAACAACTTTCGCCCAATATCTCTTCTCTCTTCCTTTTCAAAAATCTTTGAAAAAGCCTTTTATGCCCGCTTAACTCTTTTACATCCAAACACAAATATTATCACCAAGCCAACATGGTTTCCAAAAAGGTAAATCAACTACCACAGCTATTTTTCACTTCTTTCAACTATCCACGATGCACTTGATAAAGGGGACGTTCCCATAGGCATTTTTTACGATCTTAGTAAAGCATTCGACACCATCGATCACTCTATCCTACTATGCAAATTAGAATCAATGGGAATCAGGGGCCAGGCCCACTCCCGGATCTCCTCTACCTATCTGACCGGTCTCAAATAGTCGAAATCCGCAAACTCAACCACCCTTTTCATTCTCAACCGCTGATCCTGAAAAGTGGGTCGCCACAAGGAACCATTCTTGGACCACCCTTCTTCCTCCTTTATGTCAACGATATGCCAGAATGTTCACCGCTGGTACACTAACACAATACGTCGATGATTTCAGCCATATACTCACAGCACAAAAAGGAAATCTTTAGCACCACTCCAACAAATTGTCCAACGAACAAGCTTCCATAATGTCACAATACTGCAACAAAAACCTCCTTTCTATTCAACCGTCAAAAACGGTGTATTTAAATTTCCACTCACAAGTAATTGGATCCACCGAAAGCCTCCTCATTCGCATCTCATCTAAGAGCATTGCCTGCTCTGACGCCATCAAGTTCCTGGGTCTACATATGACTGACACCCTTGATTGGACAGACCACATAGACGCTGTTTGCTCAAAGATAAAGAGTGGTTGTTTCCTCCTCAGAAGAATAAAAGCCCTAGTCAACCACCACGTCCTTATTCTCATATACCATGCTCACATCCACTCACACATATCGTACGGACTATTTTCTGGGGAAACTCGCCACAAGCTATAAGAGTTTTTAGATTACAAAAAGGGCCATTCGAATTATAGTAGGAGCCTCTTGGCGTACCTCGTGTAGAAATATCTTTCCTACCCAAAAAATCTTGACCTTAGCAAGTACTTTAATACAACTTGCAGCAGTCTTTATCAAATCAAACCCTCACCTCTTCAAATTAAACTCAACAATTCATGACCATGATACACGATCACAATCAAAAATTCATGTCCCAACTCACAATACAACGCGTTTCTCCAAAGGACTCATTACCAATGTCTAACAATCTACAATCATCTACCACCAGAAATTAAAAACATACAATCACTAGACTCTTTCAAATACACATTGAAATCATTCTAATAGAGCATTGCTTCTACACAATCAATGAATACCTTCATCCAGCTGACTTTTAACTTAATTTAGTGCGCCCGGACATACAAATACCCCATCCATAGCTTTACGCTCAATCTTCCTTCACATTCCTGACACTTGTACGTATGAACATGAATATAATTGAAAATAATGCAATTCAAGACAAAAATAAGTACCTATTATGTATAGAAATAGAAGGGAAGATATTATGAAATGTATATTTTTATGTATAATTTTATAAGTTAACAATGTATGTATTATTCTTAACCATAGGCTAGGCTATTCACTTTCTCCATTAAGAGTTATACTTGTGCAATGTACCAGTCAAGGTGAATAAAAAATTATTATTATTATTATTAAACAAAAACGTTTTGGATTGATTTGATTTTGATTTGATATTGCTTAACGTCTCATATGCACTAAAGTCTATTCGAGACGGTGAGTGGTGATAGATGAGGATTAAGATGATTAGAAGGGAGAAGGGGAACCCCGGTACCGGCATGTAGCCTACTCCTTTCGAAAAGTACCAAACGGACCAACGGCTTTATGTCCATCTGAAAGGACGGTGTAACATTGACGTTCATAAAGGTTCCTCCACTAACCCGGACTGCCGAGCAGACGTCGAGGAGAACGAAGCCGTTACACTAGCTCTCGAACTCTCTATCTGCTCTAACTAGCGGTATGCGTGTTTCTCAGGGTAAAGCGTTCACCCACTATACCCCTGACCACGCCCGCAAGTTGCTAAACTTCAGTGTTCGAGTGGGAACCTCATAAACGACCTCGGCTAAACCACTGGCTTATACTCCTACGATTTCTTTGTTTTAGTTTAAAAGCATGTGTAAGATGTATAATCGACAGTGATTAAATAAAATAAGTTCACAATGTTGCAATTTAAATAAAAGCAACAATTAAGTATTTTAAAAAACGAAATGAAAACATTTTGTTTTAAAAACTGTAGTTTAAAAACAATCAATTATCTATGGAGTACTGATCATAATACTAGGCAGGTGTGCTCATTAAAAAATTATTGGCCAGTCATCGATCAATGAGGGTTGCACTTGTATTTCCAACGTCGTTGGAAACGAGTAAGATTATTATTACTGTATAGTCAGTTGATATAGTTTATATATAGTTTGTAAGATAGTTAAAAAGCTTGCGGCCTTGAGCTAGACAGTTAACTGAAACGTCTGGTGAATCGTAGACCATGAAAAAACTGTAATTATCTCCGTAAAAGAAAGCAGCTTTTAAGACTGTTTGAAATAGATGCATTTTTATAATTAATTAGGATCAACGATTAACTAGATAATTATCAATTTAAATGAAATGCACTTGTTTTATTTGATGCTTGGTCGCTATTATATGATTGATATTCCTTATGAATGTGTGTGAGTGTTTATATATTTGAAATGCACCGATGTTTTGTTTTAAACCTTAAAGTTATTCACAAACCAAAATAGACATTTAAAAACAATTCTTTTATAAACGAATAATCGAGGTATCGTGTTGATCGTATATTATTTATTAGCTTAATAACCTAGTATACAATATCGTTAATACTTCACACATTTTGCGACAGTAATTATACGACTGCCCCTAGTTACCAAAAAGTAAAGATTCATTACGTAAAATATAACTGATAGACAATCGCATGTTAAATTCGTGTGAGGCTAAAGATATGTACTCGCATTAAATAACTATATTTATCTTGTAGCATTGATTTCTGGGAACGATAATATTTTTTTCGATTTCCACTTAGTTTATAAAAACTTCTACAATATATAAAAAGATCACATTAAATAATGCATGTAGAATGTAGAACCGAGTCAAAATTTAGAAAGAGATCTAAAATAAAGCTTTTGAGTGAATATAAAAAATATTACTTATACTGATCTGTCAAACAAATTGTCTCATTTTTGTGCATATTTACACACACGCCTATAACCTCTTATTTTCAACAAATTATTTAAATATTCGTCTATCGGAATGTAGTCTTCATGTTGATATACACAGATGAACATGATTAATTGATTACGGAAGACACACTTCTTACAATATAAACGTTTTAACAGATTGTTAGATCGTAATTAGCTATTTTTCTGCATCAGTTATCTAGAACCGTTCAATAACCCATCCATCCCGGAACAAGGTTACAAGCAACAACACAATTATCTCCACGCATGGACACATTATTAGTGGCAAGATAACAATGCGTAGAAAGTTACATAAACGTGTCTCACACTTGACTAAGTCAGATGTTATGACTGTTAGTTTATTCATCTCCATTGTAAGAAAACCAAACAGAGATATATAATTATTTAGCAGTACAACGAAGTTGAACAATATTCCAAGTAAATTATAAATGTGTTATTGTACTCATAATTTGAGTGTGTTACTTTTACTACATGTTTTATTTTCAAATCATTTACAAACATGGTATATAGCAACTCTGAAAATTTTGGTTTAATGTTTTGTTTTATGTTTTAATCATGTTTTAATCGGAGAAAAAATGCATTACATGTAAGGGATGAATACAGTTTGTATAATATTTCCCTTAAATATAATAAAAACAAAAATTAGAAAAATACATGTAACAAAAATAAATATAAAGAAATACATAATATTTAAATTGATAATGTTTGTTTTAGGTTTAATTTCTTTAGATTATATATTTTTGTGTTATTATACATTTAAACGAGCACAACGGATTACTATATAAGTCAAACAGAGGATTGGTTTGAACTATAATTCAACCAACAATAAAGAGAAAATATTAAATTAATTATCGAAACGGAAAAGTTATACTATGACGACACAATGTTTTCCGATATTGTTCGAAATTAAATAAATACAAAATGATCTGCACAACACATGTTGCACTTGACAACCACCTAAGTTTAATAACATATCCAAAATAATTGATTTCGTAATTTATTATGCCACAAAATAATTCCTATTTCTCGATGAGGTTAGTCGGGGTCTTTATAATGCAACAACAATTCATAAGTAAAATAGTCACCGTCTCGGTGGTAGTTGGCTAAGGCGCCTACCTGGAATGTAGGAGACCCGGGTTCGAACTCCGGTTAGAATAGATTTTTTTTAAACTTCTGAATTGTATTAATTAACAATTCCACCTACGAGAGTGTTTCCCGACTAACCAAATCGATAAATAAACCCACGCTCATACCTTTTGCAAGGTAATGACATTAAAATAATGTTTGTTTGGTCAGTTCAAAGGCAACAGATATTTTAATGCAACTACAATTCAAAAGCTAAATCGTTACCGTCTCGGTGGTCTAGTTGGCTAAGGCGGCCTAACTGGAATGTGGGAGACTTGGGTTTCGAACCCCGATCGGGATGAATTTTTGAGCTTCTGAATTGTATTAAATATTAATATATTTGCTGTCAATGTTATAAGTATAACTTACAACAAATTGAAACTATAGTACCTAACGACTGATACTGATAAAATTTTTTTTGGGCATGACGAATGCACAAACAAGTAATTTGTACCTTTAAATGCTTAATTTAAATTTTTATGACCACTGAATTGTGAATGAATTGTGTATATACTTGATTTTAACATTTTCAACCAAATAAGCGATTATTCTGTGTATTCAACAGTTATGTTTGCAAATACCATTTTTTTTTAAAAAAAATTTCATTTTCACATCATAGTTTAACTTTGTTCACATTTTATTTTAAATTCAAAACGTGTTTGAAAACTACGTTTTATCCAAACATAACCGTGATGAAAAATTGGCAAACAAAAACAAAAAGAATTAAATTAATAATAATTATTATATATAAATATATTTATATTATAATTATTATACCAACGGTCAAATTATTATTGTTGAATTGTCACAACAAAATAGTTTCATAATGCTGACTTGTATAATTTTTTTTCTACACGTTATAAATTAATTGGATGAGCGAAGCGAAGACTTCAATTTCACTGACCCCCCAAAAATTTAGCTTGGTTGATTTTTGTGTGTGTGTTTTTTTTTTTTTCTGTTCGCACGATTCCGGGCAAACGGCATAAAATGGGCTCTTGATGAAAATTCAAGGGGACCTTCGAAATCTTTAAACTTAGACGTGCCACGTTTTTGGGTACAATCGAAGAAATAAAATATTTCTCATGAATATCGCACTTTACGATTGTTTTCAAATTTTTTGTGCGATATTTTCGTTAGATTTGGGCCGATTCTGACCATACGGGTGGGGCTATAAAGTTCTATTTTACATGGACATTAAGGATTTGGTGATGTAGTACGTTGTGAAAAAAAAAAAACAAAATTTAACCAGAAACCATAGAATAAACGTACTTTTAGGATTTTTTTCGATTTTTAGTGCGATATTTTTCGTGTCATTTGGGCCGATTCTGACCAAACGGGTGAGGCTACAACGTTCATATTTATCATCGACATTGAGGTTATGGTGATGTAGTACCTTTTGAAAGAAAAAGTTGAAAAAGTTAGCCAGAATCCATAGAAATAAAGCTTTTAATATAAGTTTTTTACGGTAAATAATACCATTGACAAGAAACATAGAAACTTGACAACAATCACCTACAATGTGTAGGCAACAAACAAATCACTTGCAAAAGTAAAGATCTCCCACGCAAACTGAACACTTTCAAAAACTCATCCAACAACGCGGCGGGACTTAAGCGTTTTCCTAGTATTTTCAATTTTAGTTTTATCAAAATAACGTGAATACTGGACAAATTCATAAGAATGAAAATGTGATAATCTAAACTTAAGAATATTAAAAAAATATATGTCTATATTAAGTAATATTCAAAGAGTTAGTCGTGGTAGTTCTGCAGCTGTGGTCACAGCTGTCTCGTCGCTGTCACGCACATGGGAAGATAGCGCGCTAAGAGTCTCAGTGACCCTGTAAACTGATCGGCCGTTGAGTCGCGACGCGTTCCATCTGATAGGCAATCAGTGATACACATTTAATACTACAAGCATTTCTTACTCTCAGAATTAGAAGTGTGTCGCGTCTGAACAGACCAAAATATATATTTACTAGGCCGCTTCGCGAACGCTTTTTCCGGTCGCGTTGATGGATGAGCTTTTTGGTTGACTTTTTCTGTCCAATGATTACTATGATTTTTGTATGCGTGGGATCTCATTACTTTTTCAAGTTCCATTGCAAATTTTTTTGTTAAATTAGGTTAATTTTAATTAAGTAGTATTAACTGCTATGGTAACACCAATGAGCAATAGTATGTAAAATATCTCGAAGCCCAAAGACTTGCTTTTTGTACGCATTGTAGGTGAATGTTGTCTAGTTTCTATAGTTACTTTATACACCTGTAAAATGCTTGTATTTAAACCTTTATTTCTCTAAATTCTGGCAAACTTTGTCAATTTTACTTTCAAAAGGGATTTTTAACCTTTTAAACCCAAGGCCTTTTGAAAATAACTTGGAACCCCAAAAGATTTTTTTTTGGAAAACCCCCAAATTTTTTTCCGAAATATTTTTTTTTTAAAAACCAAAAAAAAATTTTTGAAAAAACCTTTTTTTTTCCAAAAGGGAAATTTTCTTTTATTGTCCAAAAAAATCCCAATTTCCTTGTTTGAAATTTGAATTTGGCCCAATTTTTTCAGTTCCCCCCAATTCCCGTTTTCCCTTTAAAACGAAAAAAAAGGCAAAAAAACCCTTTTCTTTGTTTTTGGGGGGGGGGGGAAGGGGGGGGGGGGGGGGGGGGGGGGGGGGGGTTTTTTTGGGGGGGGGGGAGGGGGGGGTTGGGGGGGGGGGGGGGGGGAAAAAAGGGGGGGGGGGGGGGGGGGGGGGGGCAGTAAAATTGATGTCTACCGTTCGCTAAATTCCAAATGTTATTGTTTTTTTTTGTAATTTTTGGAAAATTTGGGCACTTTGTGGGGCACTCTGTCCTGTTGTTAAGTGGCCACAAATAAACAAATAAACAGACAAATATTTGGCAACGGTTTAAAATGACATTTTTAATTTTTTCGCACAAGTGAAATGTGCCCAATCAAAGGTATTAAAATTCGTATTGCATTAATGTTCAAATGTTTAACCCAAAAGGCTTTTCAGCCCTCTACATATGAAAAAAAAATACGTTTCCCCGTATTAACGAAGTAAGAACATCAGTTTTTTGAAAAATTTTCAAAATTGAAAATTTTTTTTTTTTTTTTGGGTTGGGTGTTTGCTAATATTTTTTTTGCATATTTAAAAATTTTTGGGAAAATTTGGATTGCTAAATTTTTAAAAGTTTTTAAAACACACGTTTAGCTGTATTTGTATAAAAGGAAAGAAAGAATAATTTTTCTATGGGTTGGCCCCCCTAAAAAAATAGGAAATAAAATATAAACCCTCCAACCTGTGCTTGTTTTTTCAGGGTTTATGATTTTCAATATTCAATACAGCTAGGAAACCTTCAATATCTATATAATTATATATGATAGACTTATATTAGATAACATATATTTTACGGTAACAGCCGTACTCCCTTGAGTTTGAAAATGAACGTTTGGAATCTTGCAAAGAAGTTTATTTTCAAAGAAGGTTTTTTAATAAAAATCTAAAAGTAAGTAAAAGAACAACAAAAAAAAAAAACAAAAAAAACAAACAATGGTGGCAAAAATTAAAAAATTTATTTAAAAATAGACTGAAGTGGGCCAAACGGGGTTTAATGTAAAAATTACATTTTTTTCCACGAAAGTTTTAAGACAACCTCTAAAAACGACCGAACCTTAATTATTTTTTAGTAAAATTTTTTTGCCCCGTGCCTTAAATTTTGGACCCTTTTTGTTTGTCCAAACATTTTAAATGACAAAATTTTCCCGGAGGTAAAATTTTAAAAATAGGGGGGGTTTTATTTAAACAAGGACTTAATTTAAAAGATAAATTTTTTTTATTGCAAAGTTATTTCCGCCCCGGGAATTTGCAAAACCCCCCGGGACCCCCCCCCTTCCGGGGGTGGGGTGGGAGGGGTTTGGGCAGGGGAAACCCGGAGGGAGGAGATTTGGGGGAAAGTGAAAGATGGGAGTTTTGATTTAGTTTTTTTAAAAGTTGTTAAAACCATGTTTAATGCTTACCTGGAAACCCCCGGGGGGGTTAGGGGGGGGGGGGGGGGGGGTTTGGGGCACCTGGCAAGGAGGGAAGAGATTTGGGGAATTGAAAAATGGGGAGTTTTGATGTATTTAAATTTCTTAAAGCAGTTTTTACACCATGAAAATCTTCCCCTTTGGAAAAACCTCCGGGGTGGGGGGGGTTTGGGGGGGGTGGGGGGGGGGGTTTTGGGAAAACCTGGAAAAGGAAAGGGAAAGGTTGGGAATGAAAATGAGGATTTTAAGGGAAATTTAAAACTAAACCCATTTAAACCCCACCCCCCCTTCCGGGGGGGGGGGTGGGGGGTTTGGGGTGGGGGGTTTCCCCTTTAAAAAATTTTTAAAAAATTTTTGGGAAAGGGTGAAAAGGGAGGGGGGGTTTTATCAAAAGTTGGGGTGGGGGGGGATTTGGTGTTTTCAAAATTTCCCTACAAATTTTTTGGGAAAAAATTTAAAACCCAAATTTTTTTGAGTTTTAGGGGGGTTTGGTAGGTAAGGGGGTTATCAAAAAACAAAAGGGTATTTAGGGAATTTTGGGGGCAATTTAACATAAAATAAAAAATTTTAAAGGGGGGGAAAGGGTAGCAAAAAGGGAAGAAAAACAAAAAAAAATTTAAAAAGTAAGGTACCGGTAGTAGTAGTGGGGCCTATTTAATAGTCAAAAAGGCCCCATTTTTAGAGCTTCATTTTTTACACACCTGCCCCAAGGCGGGAAAAAAATGTGGGGCCTAGGTTTGGGAAAAAAAAAGGGAGTATCAGAACTTTGTGAGGGTTGGTTTAATCGGGATCTCCCTTTTAGGCATTATATAATAAAGTAAAAATATTACAATAGTTTAATTAGGGGTTTTTTTTTTAAACCCCTTGTAAAAATTTTTTAAAGCATGGGAAAAGGGAAATGGGCTAGGTAGGCTAATTTAAACTTAAAAGTAAATTGTTTTCTAGTCCTATTTTTCCCTTCCCCACCGAATGCTGATTAATTGGCTCAATATTTCTTAAAATATTTTATGTTTAACTATGGTTTTTTTGCAAAATAAAAATTTTTTTTGCAAGTAAAATAAAAACACAAAAAATCGCCCTCTGGCTTTTTTAAACCCTGAAAAAATAAATGGCCTGCAACCCCCCCAAAAGGGCATAGCCCTCCCAAACAGGCCTTTTTAAATGTTGATTTAGATTTTAAAAATTTTTAAATTTGATTTTTTAATTTTAAAATCCCTTTATCCGGCAAGGAAAGATCTAGTACCAACTTGACAAATCAAAATTTTAAAAATCCTTTTTTATAATATTTTATTTTATTGTTTTTAAAGCGGTACACAATTAAAATTAAATTGTAGAAAAAGTTAAAAAATTCTGAATTTAAAATAGTGTGTACGAAAGGTATTTTAAGCTTTAAGGTAGGTAACAATTTTCCCCGCTGCAGGCATAGCACACCAAGTTGTTGACAATCCCCAGTAAAGACCTGAAAAGAAGTTTTTGGGGCCAACCCGTACCATATACTTGAAAGTAGGCTCCCGAAATTGGCTTTCCATCCTCAAAATATCGGGAAAATTTATTCACTTTCTTTTTCAGAACTGGGTCTAAAAAAAATTGTGAATCTAAATTTTCCTGGGGGAACTTTCCCAAAAAATGACAGGGTAGCTAGGCCTGGGCCCTTTTTAAATCTTTTCCACCATAAATCAACAAAGGGATGTATAAATTTTTTTTGTACGGGCCCTAGAAAACACCGTCTTTACCGTAGTACCCAACCTTTCCCCTTTTTTTCCCTTTTAAAGGTTATGCTAGATCAATTCTGACTTAAAGGGGAAAAAAAGTTTTGTCAAACTTACATGAATCGATCTTTATCATAAACCCCTCCTTCTTTAATTTAGCACAAAACTTTATTTGAAAAATTAACCAATGTAAATAATTGTAATCAAACAAAACCAATAAATTTACCCCGCCAGTCAGAAAACTACCCCATGCTTAAATTTTGGCCGCCTTTGGGTTTCCGGGCCTTTCCTAAAATTTTCTGGGGTCCTGCTCCCGGGCTCATCTAAGCAACCGAGCCTTTCCCTAAATTTTCCGGGTGTTTCCCTTTTTTTAAATACTAAAAACATATATTCTGGCCCCATATTATAAGCTTTTTTTATGTTATGGTTAAAAATATCACCCAAAAAACTTTTTGATTTACTAACCGGAAAAATTTCACCCCAAACAAGTTAAACCTCTTCAAAATACTTGACTTTTAGTGAAAATGTAAAAGGTTTTTTACAAATTTTGGGAACTACATTAAAACTAAGAAGTATTTTGAAAAAAAGTCAGGCCCCCCCCAAGGGGGGGAAAAAAAAAATTTTAAAAATTTTAAAATTCACAAGGGGAAACATTAAATAGCCCTCTAGTCTAAAAATTCTTAAAAAAAATTCATAAATTTTTTATTAAAAAAATAAAAAAAAGTGTGTAACGGGTGTTTTCAGTGCTTTGTAAAGGAAAGTTCGAGTGACCCTAGAAGTGCAGTTATTTTTTTATTTGCTTCATAAAAATTTGTTTTCTAAGAAAAAACAGATTTCTTACTATTGGGTTAATAGCCTACAACCCACCATTAATTTTTTTTCAAAATAGAGGCCCTACCCTTAAAAGAATTTCAAGTTTGGGGTGTTTTCAAGGGTTTTGCGGACACCAAAAATTTTTTGTGTTTTTTAGGTACTTCTGATGTTATCAATTTTTAAATTTTCAAATCATGGGGAAATTTTTTCATGTCTAATTAAGTTATAGGCTTTTTCAAAAAATTTTAAATTTTAAAAAAATTAAATTTAAAAAAGGCCCAACCTGGTAAAGGGTATTTAATTAATCATTTTTTTTTAAAAAAAAATTAAAAAAACATTAAAATTTTAAATTTTTTAAAAGGGCAATGCTTTAAAGACATTTTGTTTTAAATAAATTTTAAAATTTATTTTTACAAAAATTTAAAGACTAAAATCATCAAACAATCAAGGGGAAAAGGGGGAAAAAGGGGGAGGGGCCCAATGTAATCCGTTTTTTCAAAATTTTGTTAAAAACAATTATTTGGCCATGTAGAAAAAAAAATAAAAGGGCCCCCCATGGGATTTTTAGTAACCCCTTTTAAAAACCTTTTACCTTTTTTTTGGGAAATTTTTTTTTTTGGTTTTTTTTTATTAGATTAACCTTTACTGTTTTTAAAAGGGCTTGTGTCTATTTTGGGGTAACGGTTTTACCCAAATGGTTTTCTTTTTAATGAAAAAGGGGATATATTAAACCTAAAGTTACCTGCAACCTTCAAGCTTTGGAATTGTAAAAAACAAGCACCCCGTTTTTTTTCCCTCACTCCCTTTTAGCCGATCCACCCTCTAGTTTTCAAAATTTTTCAAACTTAACCCTATTTTTTCTTTTTCCCCCTAAACCCTGTTTTCAATACACAGTGAAAACATACTAAAAACTAAAAAAATGATCTAAAGAAATTTTGTTTTTAGTGATTTTTAGTAACAAAGCAGAAGAGTTTTTACAAAACAGTTTTTAAACTAAAAAAACCAATTTGGCCCTTACTTATTTTTTAATTTTTTTTTTTAAAATTTTTTTTTTGACAACCCCCAAAAAAACCACCCCCCCCCAAAACCCCCCCCCCAAAAAACCTTTTTTTTTTTTTGGGGGTTTTTTACAACCACCCCTGGGAACCCCCCCCCCCCCCTTTTTTTTCCCAAAAAAAATTTCCCCCCCCGGAAACCCCAAAAAATTTTTTCCCCAAAACCCCCCAAAAAAAAAAACCCAAAATTACAAACCTCCCTAAATTAACCCCCCCATTTCCCCTTTTTTAAGAAAATTTAAATTTTTAAACCTAGACCTTTGAAAGCCCCTAAGGGGTAAACACCCTTAAAATTTTGGAATATAAAAATAATTTGGTAAAGGGGCCCTTAAAGTTTTGGAAAAAAATCAAAATGCCCCGTTTTTAACATTAAACCCAAGTAATTTTTTACTTTAGGCCTAAAAGGTTTACTTTTTGGGGTTCGGAACTAGAAAGATATATTGGCCTAGGCCTAGTAGGTCTAAACCCGTAAATTTGTAGGGGGCCCTGACCGGGGAAAAGAAAGCTACCCTTTCCACCCGAAAACATGATCTCATTTAATTTTAAATAGGTTTGGTAGGTCAAAATTCCCCTATAATAGCCACTTTCCCGCCGCCGATCAAAAGCCAAAAATCTATATAAATATTTTAAATAGAAACCATAGCCTACCCTGAAGGTTTTTTTATCTATTTTTTTTTTGTTTGCATATAGGGCCCAGCCTAATGTGGGGCCCGGTTTTTTCACTTGACTTATGTTTTTTAAAAGTTTAGGCTAGCCACGGGAGGCTATGTATGTTTATGAGCTCAAAATTTTGGGGGAAATCGTGCGCTTTTCATACGTAAGTTTTTTCCTTAAAAATTAAGTTTGGGGAGGGAGGCCCTACGTTCCCGGTTTTCATAGTCCTAGTCTCTACAGGGCCAAAAACCGGGCCCTGAATCGACACCTTATAGGGGGATCACAAGCCGAGGCCAAAGCCTACAAATGTCAAATATAAACAAATTAATTTTTTTTCTAGTGAACTGTATTGGGGCCCGCCTAGCCCCTTATTAAATACCCAAAGGGCTTATTCTAAAATTAAAAAAACCTTTAATGGTCTGTCTGTAGGTAGGCCTAATTCTTTTTTATAGGTTTAATGGCCAGGCCTTAAAAAAAAATAAAAAAATTCAAACCCCGTTTTAAAATTTCAAAGTTTTCCTCACAGACGTGGGTAGTAAATAAGCAAAGCAAGCAAAAGAGTGGTTTTTACATGTCCCCATCCGTAGAAGCCAAATAAACCCCAACGGGGGCCCCCAAAAAGGGGGAGAATGTAGAAAAAGGGTTGCCCCTTGGGCTTTTTAAAAACTTTTCTTTAAATTTTTAAATTGGGGGCCCTTTAAAAACCCCGATAACATCTTTGGGCAAGGAAAATGCTTAAATTTTTGGTTGTAAAGCTATGGCAGTACCTTTTAAAAATTTTTAAAAGTGGGGGAAATTTAAGGGAGGGGTGGGGTAAGCCAGGGCCCAATGGTAACACCCCTAGTGGTGGTGGTGGTGGTTGGGGGAGGGGGGGGGGGGAGAAAATTTGTAAATCATAGCAAAGGCCCTAGTTTAAATAAAAACCCGTTTGGCCCACCGGTCCGGGAAAATTTTTAAAATTGGGAGTCTAGCGTGCCCTACATTTTTCAAAAAAAATTAAGCCCGACAAAGGAAATTTGGGAGGGGCCATTTTTAAAGGTTTTAAAAAAGGGAACGAAAATTGAAAACTTGTAACCGTACCTACCCCCACACCGGTTAATAAACCCTTTACATCCTAACCTCCCTTTTAAACCACAGCTAGGGCCCATCCCTCAGGGAAGCCCCCTGGGGCCCACTAGGAAAAGGGTAAAGGGGTGGCCCCGTAATCCCAAAAATTTTTTTCGAGTTCTGCCTAGATATGGGGAAGTTAACACTGGGTTGTCTTTAAAAAACGTAGTCCCCCCCAGGCCCATTTTACCCAAGGCCCCAGAGGGCCCGAAAAAAAAAAAAAAAACCCGGGCTTGTCCCAGCCCCAAAAATTTCATGGTAGGCCTAGGGTCCTCTTACCCTAGCTGGCCCCACCGTACCTACCCTAGTGGCCTAGGGATTTTGAATTTAAAACCCTTTCCCAGGCTAGGACCTAGCCCAGCCCAGCTAGGGCCCGACCACCAGTGGGGGGTGGTTTCCTGTTGGTAAAGGGCCCGGGGTAGGGCCTAATTTTTTACAGAAAGGGAGGGCCCCGGCCCTTGGGCCCTTTTTGTTTTAATTCCCTTGCTAGGCCCTTTTGCTTTAAACATTTGGGTAGGCCTAGCCCAGGGCCCAGCCTACCTAGGCCTACCTAGGGGATAAAAATAAAAGGGTGACAGGGGAAAAGGGCCCAGTAGGGTAGGTAGGCCCTAGGGGTTTTTTTCTATAGGGTTTTAGGACTTAGCTAGGGCTTATTGGTAGGCCCCCATAATTTTTCCCCTTTCGTACCTGTATTTTTTTTTTATAGGAATAATTAAAGTTTGAACCCCCGTTTTTCGTAAAAATCTCCTTCCCAACTTGCTTGGTAGGGCTAGGGGACAGGGGCCCCGGGTTTAGTCGGTAGGGTCTAGGGGTAAAAGATCCACAAATAAAACATGGACCTCGAAGTAGGCTAAAAAGTTTTTTGCTTAGAAAAAATTTATCGTTTTTCCCTTAAAAACTCCCTGATCTTGGGCGTTTTAATTCAAAATTTTAAAAACTTTTTCGAACGAATAATGCTAGGGCCCCCCCACCTTTTTTACACCGGGGCCCAAAAACTAAAAGGCAGACCTGGTTTTTTTTGACTTTTGAAGGGGGGAGGGTGCCACAACGGCTTTCCCCAAAAATTTTAAAGGCAAAACAAACTTTTAAAAAAAGTGAACTTCAAAAACCTAAAGGGGTTTTTTTAAAAAATTACATTTACCTCAGCCTACGTTTCATTTTACGGAAAATTTAAAAAATAAAAAAATAAAATTAAATTTTTATTCATACTAAATAAAAAAATAAATAAATAAAAAATTTAAAAAAATAATAAATAAAAAAAATTAAAAAATAAAGAAAAGAAGGGAAAGAATTTAATAAAATAAATAAATAAATAAAAAAAATAAATAATTAAAAAAAAAAAAATAAATAACCCAAAAAAAAATAAAAAATTTAAAAAAAAGTAAATAAATATTTAAATTAAAAAAATAATTTTTTTTTAATTCCTACAAAAAAAGAAAGTCCTTGGCCTACGTATATTCCCGTTTGAATTTTCATAAAAAATCTTTAATTTTTTTTTGGCTCCTTGGTCTTGTGGCTAGAGGGGTCAGAGCTTCCCTGGGAGAAGGGCCGGGATCGGGGTTCCCCCCGTACGGGTGAAATTTTCTGAACGTTTTTTCTCTAGTTGGTCCCAAATTCGGCGCCAATATTGTCGGCGCCTAGCCCACCCGGGTTTTATTGGACTGCTTTAAATTAAAAGTTTTCTTCATGACTGAAATAGGTAGATAACGGGGACAAAAATTTCTATTTCTTCCTTTTGAAGTAATTTGTAGAATCCCAAATTTTTTCACATCAAAAACCCTAAAATAAAGCAATTAAAATTTTTTTTTTAAAATTTTTTATCAAATTTTAAAACTGTATCATTTTTTTTTTAAAAGCTCAATTTAAATAACCCCATCACAGATTGGGACAAAATGGGGGGTCCCAGTTGAACGCCCCAGTTTCCCACTCGTTTTTAGCCAAAACCTCAGTATAAAAAAAAATAGCTTATTTGGGCCCTGTTAAAATAGTTTCTGTTTTTAAATGTCTAAAATAAAATGACTATTTTTTACACCCAATGTTTTTTTTAAGTGTTTTTAAAAACTAAAGGTGTCTAAAATTTTGTCAAATATCCCTAACCAAAAATAGTCATTTTTTTAAAGGGCACCAGATTAAAACACTAAAACGACTTTTTGGGTAAAAAACGTTCCCAATTTTACATCAAGTGACTAAAAATTTTCCGCTTTCTCAAAAAAAATTAAAATAAAATGGGTGTTTAAAAAGGTGTCTTATGCTAAATTTTAGTCATCTGTTGTTAGGAAAAAGTAATATTAGATATTCTACATCTGCATACGTACTTAAACATAACTTAAACCCATTCTACTTTGTCAACCTTTCATTTACAGGTCCACTAATGCATATAAATTCATCTGTTCACAACAACAAACAACTGTCTGTCCAATGCCACGTCTATTTTACAGGAAGGAAATCTAAAGAACAGTGTTCCAGACTGGGTTTTAGAATGCAGTTATCTCTGGATTAGAACAATTTATAACCATTAGTTATAGGTAAAATAATTATGATAATTTAGTTTTATAGTACGGGCAATGTTCTAAAATTACAAGCGTAATAAGTGCCGATAAAAAGTTTAAATACACATTATGGGCCAGTTCTTTAAGTTCCAGCTGGTGGTCTTCTAGTTTTCTGTAACACCTTCCTTTCATATTTGAAATGTACCGTTTTGACTCAGTTGATAAATCCTCAATCACGTTTAAAAGAAGTGACAGATAAAGCGCAATACTGTAAAAAACTATTTCGTGTTTTTATGGTGTCGGTTTGCCAGGTAAATTAACCGTGAAGATTTTCGACAAAGCGTCAGCGAACGAGAACGATTTGTATGACATTCTTCTGCGACGTGCTATGTGTTTAGTCTTAATCGAAACACTATTAAACTGTTCGGAGGCAAAGAAAATACAAACGTTCAGTTAGAAGCATGATTGATGAAACATTTTTCAGTAAAGTCCAATGCCGAAAGTAAATACAATATTTGAACATTTTGAACTTTTGGGGTTTTTGGGGTTCCTAGCAAAAATAATGTATTTTCTGCAATTATTATTGAAATTATAGTTGATGTTACAATATTCAAACCTTTTACAAGCATGTTAATGTCATAATTAAGTTGTATAATATTCTCAATGGTTGATTATAGTACAGATACCAAAGTATGTGAGTCTGTACCAGTTATATCGCATTTGGTGTTTTGTTATAAATTTAAACTTTGAAAATTAAGGCTCGAATTAAATATTTGATTAAGTAATATAGTATATCTCTATATTTGACAAAAAAAAAAACAAACAATATTCTATCTTCGAACTTATTGTAACAAAGTAATATATTCAAGAAAAATGTGGGGTTTGAGGTGACTATTTTTTTCGGTATAGAAAGTGTTCCCAATAACTTTATTTGTTACGCAACAGAAAGTATAATAATTTCGTTGAATCTTATTAAAATATCCCTAGATAGACGCACTTGTTTTTAACTATAATCACTTCACTGTGTTAAACATCGATGAATAACCCACATCCGTATCCTCTCTTTTAATTAACAATTAACATTATCAAACCTTTGTTAAAATTAGTTAAATCCTTTCTTTTCTCCACGCAAATTTGATACGTTCTTTTGGCAATTTTTTTTCGGTTACGATAGTGACCAACTAGCACGCTCCAATTGGAAGATGATGCAGAAACGATAGTGTGCATTCACCTGTTACGACGTTCTTGAATTGTCCCAGATGCTCTTTTTATAACTGCTTTGTATCGAAATCTTACCAGAAGTATATAAGCCGAAAACACCGTGAGCACCACTACAGTACAGTTCCACCAGCGCACGAGGCAACATCGAACAAAAAGTGTCATCTGTAACAAAACTCAAACCACCATGAAGCTTTATTTTATTTTGTTAATGTGCTTCGCATTTGTGAAAAGTTATTCAATTGATCAAAGGGGTTGGAGCGGAATTTCTGAAGAGAAAATGGTAAAACTACCAAACGTCAAAATTGAAAAACAAGAGACATTCTTAGACTCTATCAACAACTGCCCCGAAGACGACGACCTCGCTTCCAACACGTCCGTCGCTTGTCATGGGGTGAAGGTTGTGCGTCGTATGATGGGCCAGCTGCTGGACCAGGGGTCGCGGAGGAACTACCGTCTGTCCGAGGGGGTGGAGTTTGTCAAGGTCGCGGAGGGGTCGAGGAATCTAGGCGGCGGTGACAGGAGCGTGCTAGGGAGGATGCAGAACTTCCTACAGACTCACGAGCTCAGGGTGAAGCTCCAGGACTTCCTGCCGAACAGCGAAGAGTGGGGCAGGGCGTACAATGGCAGCCTACTGCAGCAGATTGGGGAAGGAGGTAAAGTATTGATTTGCTCTTTCTATGCGAGAATTTATTTGATGCATTTAAAATTTATCTGAAGATTGTAATAATGAAGGAATTTAGTGAAATTTGATAACATGTGGGGTATCAATACATTTTAATTTTAACAAATATAATATGTAAGCTCTCTACTCACGAAAAATCTATTCCTTACTTATTCAGTTGTTAACACTTTCAGGAATAGTGATAATATATATGGATATAATTACATCGACAATTTACCACGCCACTTAAACATCAGTGATAACACATGAATTCACTCACTCTTGGATGTTTATAGTCGTACTTAATAATAAACACAAACACATTCATATTAGATTTACTTAATTGTATACCAAGCAGTGACGGTGGAAACGTGTGAAAGATAAATAGAACACGTTGTTTTAAAGAATGTTGAATTAGTTGACTCACGGGTAGACATTGTCTTGAATCTACGTCCTTACAAATGTATATAACTGTTGCGATATATAAAGACTCGAGCAACATTGGTAGAAAGGGTTTTTATTTTACTTACCAGTAATTTGCTATAAAAATACTACATAATTATATGGGATCAATAAAATGAAGTTAAACAAAAATTAATTGTAATACATTTTCTTAAATTAATACCATGAATGCTCGTGCTGTAAGTTACTCCCAATAGGCTTAGGAGGCACATAAACTAATTAAAGTAAGCCGTTGACCATAAGTGAGTCAATATATGTTAAAATATATTTAAAATCGAAAGAACCTACCTTGTTTATAATTCTAAATAATAAACTTATATGTCGTGCCAATATATTATATTGAACGATAATTAAAAATTAATTTTCAAAGAACTACAAGCCATCAATAGTTAAGGCTGCTGAAGTAACGTTAGTTATTTGTCTTATTATTTTCACCGCGGGTTGTGCCTACAGTGTTAATTTTCAATGACATCCATATTGAAGTAATGGGAATGTTTACACGCCCATACTCGTGAATTTACTAATCATAGATAGGATAGCCTGAAATGAACAATATGTGATCCGTTAACGGTGTCTCAGATAAATGTAACAAAACGTTTAATTGAATGAAACTGTTGGAATAACTTCAAGAAACTCCCCAAGTGAAAGTTAACTGTATTTTTTCTCTGATATTACAGTAATAGCGAATTAAATGAGTGCGCGTAGATGAATTGGAAATAATTCAAATCCAACAAGAGCGATGTACAACAAAATATGATAGGCCTAATGTAAATGATCACGAATACATATTTTTTTAATTAAAAGTTTCACTGTCACATACGGTTTACAATAACAATAAAATTTTGATTATAATATTCATTCATTAAGCGAGCGAAGCGAGCGTTTCCATTTGACTCTGCCGGAAAAATTAGTCACTGGTTTTGTTTTTTTGTTTTTTTTGTTTTTTTTTTTGTTTTTTTTTTTTTGTTTGTTTGTATGTCTCGCCATAACGTTCGAACGGAGGCTCGGATCGAGTTGAAATTTTGACCATCCGCAAGATTCGTTCTCGATTGAATGCCATTAGTTTTGTGGCAAAATCGTTCAAAAAGTTACATTAAAGTTAATCGAAAGTTTTTTTTTCAAACTAACCGGCGACAAAATCTGAGATGGCCAAATCATTTAGAATGTCCGTCCGGTCACGAATATGTTAATTTTATTTTGATCCGATAAGTAGTGTAGATGGAAATTACATTATAACAAAGTACTGTTACCATGGCAACGGAAAGACGCGCGAAGTTTCTAATGCACTGCCACCTAGAAGTAATCAAAATACTTTCGAGGAAGCAGTCTATTATTTGTCAACAAAGAGTTTAAATAGTTTTCCCAAGGAGTCAAGGTCCTCTAGATGGCGGTGGATTTTATCCACAAAGTAAAGGTTTACACACGGGTTTACCCAAATACCTTGGCAATAATAAATAATATTGGAAACATGGCCCTGTGCACATTGAACGTCGCAAATTTTAAAATTAAAAAAATGTGCAATGTGGGTCTAGCTATAGCACGTGCTCGCTTATCAACGCGTCCAAATGAGCGTTTCCTAGTTTTAGCGAATAAATAAAAGTGCATGGGCTACTGAATTATTAACTTGCATTACATAATATTTTCAGCATGAACGTATTGAACAAACAATTATTCTATATTTGACATTCAATCCTTCAATATTTGTGGCACTTACTCAATATAAAATATTACAAGAGGTTTGAAGCAATTTAACTGTGCCCATGGGTTAAAAACACCATAATAATTTACAGCTGGTACCATCTACTCACAGCTTTCTCACCTGGCTCCATAGTAAATTAGCGTCCTCCAACCACCAACCTTCTATTGTGAATGAGCGTAGCGAGCGAAGCGAAGATTCCATTTCACTACACTGGAGAAAATAATCCGGAATGTTTTTTTTTTATTTTCGTTTTCTGTATTCTTGTGTGTTTGTTAACACGATTTCGGCTAAACCGATACTCCAATTGCGATGAAATTTTATTGAGGCCTTCGAAATCTCTAAACTTAGAACTGCCACGTTTTTTAGCGCAATCGGAAAATTATTTCTCATGAAAATCGCAATTTTACAAATTTTTTCGATTTAAAAAAAAATTATTCGACTTATAACACCTTTATGCTTCACCCGATTTTATTGATTTTTTCACAGAACCCTAATTTCATGAATTAAGATATTCGTGTGAAATTTTAGCGCAATCGAAAAATTATTTCTCATGAAAATCGAAATTTTACGTTTTTTTTTCTTTATTTAAAACAATTATTTGACTTATAACATCTCCCTACATGCTTTATCCTATTGTAATGATTTTTTCACAGAACCTTTATATTTTTATGAATTTATATATTCGTGTAAAATTTGAGCGCATTGAATAATTATTTCTTATGAAAATCGCAATTTTACTATTTTTTTTTTAATAAATAAAAATATAAAGTTAATTTTTTATTTAATTTAATTTAATTAATAAAAATTCTTCGACTCAGTAATAATTTTTTCACAGAACAACAGAAAATCTGCATAACACATGGCAGCTCAATGCACCAATTACGCTCATCCAACAACGCGGCGGGACTTAAGCGTTTTCCTAGTATAAAAGGTACACTGGCGTCTTGACTGAACGCACTATGGAACATTCCTGCAGATTAATAATGTTACTTCCAACAAAATATGTAATAATAATTGGTCTTTTACACTTATAATCGCATTCAAATGTAATCGTAAGTCGAATAACATCATTGCATGTTACTAGGCGAACGTAAACGTTGTTGACATATTTGTGCGACTTGGGTGTCCTAGTTTTATGCTTTAAAGTAAAAATGAAATCTTAACGATTTTATGGTATTCATGCTAACCTTTCAAATGCAATCTAATTTGTATATTCAGCCTATTTACAAACCATGATATATAATTTTACAATTCTCCGAGGGAAACCTACCCAGGGTGCAATGTATGCGTCTCTTCATTGGCTAACTAGGTATAATAGATAAACGTCAAAATTTTTCAGGCGGGATTAAGGCCAGCTAGGCCTTTTCTTCCATCTAACCTTTATACTAAATACATTTTTACAGATTTATAATTTGTTAAGCTCAATTTACAAGAAAATGTTAATTGATGATATTGGAGTTAAAGCAATTGTGAAGGTTTGTCCGAGGGCTGTTTAAGAGGATTCAATCCCTTGCATTCTCATTAACGACTGAGGAAAACCTAGAAAAAACCTACAGTCAGGATTGCCGGTCTCGACGGGATTTGAACCCGGGACCTCCCGAAACAGAGTCGCGCGCCTAACGCTTGAGCCAACATTGTCGGTTAACCATGTTTTATACAATTATTGAATTAAATATTTTCTTTTAGCTAAATGTGATACTGTGTATGTGTTACCTGAAACCCCAAATATCAATAAAAATATTTTGTTTTTACAACTTTTTCTGTTTCGTTTCAATTTAAATAAAAGGCCTATATCAATTAATTTAAATTTCAATACATTTGATCATGGGGAATCCCTACACCTAAATATGATTTCTCAAAAATGCAGAACAGAAGTCTGTAAAGTAAGTACATAATAAAAGAGCAGATTATTTTTGGATTTTTTTTTTTTTTACGGGACATAGCCTTAGAAACAACAATTTAATCAAATTGCCCGGATTAATCCATAAAAAATGGAATTCTGAGCAACGGTTATTTTGTATGTTGTTTTTACACTCCATTATATACAAACTAAAAAAGGATTAATGGTTTTCTATAGATTTTTGCATTTCACGATTTTTGTCGCCCGACGGTATAATTTCAAATTTTGTACCGTTTAACGAGAACAATCGTGCAACGCCAGAAACTACAGACAACCAGTTTCCCTTTTATTATGGATGAACATATAGAAGTGTAGACACAAAAAAACAAACCGCTGCTCAAAATTCAATCGTGAACTGGCTGGATTGATTCGGGCAATTTGAATATAATGGTTAATTCTGAGGTTATGTTCCAATATAAAAATTTCAACAAAATAATCTGCTCTTTTTTTTAAGTCCCTTTTTCATTCTACTAACTTTTCATACGTATTTATTGCATTCTTCATAAATCATATTTAGGTCTAGGGATTCCCCTTAAATCGATTTAAAAAAAAAAGTCAAATGCAGTTACTGTATAGTTGAATCATTATATTTATTTATTTATTTATTTATTTAATTATTTATTAATTTAACTTTATCCTATTCAGTTATCCCTTCAACGTACCCGAAAGACTTACAATTATTTTAAAGTTCATTCCGCTAATAGAACAATAATTTCTTTGAAGAAATGGATTAATCGTTTCTTAAATTGTGGGTTGAAATAACTGACGTGTAATCTACACTTACCTTTACCTCGTTATCTTGTCTAGACCTTGGAGAGAGAGCGTGCATGGATCCTTCACTTCTGAAACACATAACATTGAAAATAGAATGCGGTAGTAATAGCTCATTTCGAAGTCACGCAACATGAATTGAACGAGTAATTAGCAGTTTTCTGCACCAAACTGTATCATTTAGATCTCTGTTATATTGATGTTTTATGATAATAATAATTGAATAGAACACATTAATAAGAGCACTGAATGCAAGAATTGCATTTAATTCGTAGACAAACTCTTTTTAGTTATGTCATATTATGAAAAGTTTACAGTTAATATTTTTTTAATATAGCTGATCAATTAGTTATAGAAAAACAAATCAAAAATACAAACTGAGGAATCAAAAATATAATTTAAATAAAATTGTGTTTACTTTTTTTGGATTGGTTTTTAAATGTAATTAAAAATATAATTTAAATCAAATTGTGTTGGATGAGCGAAGCGAGCGAAGCGAAGATTCCATTTCACTACACTGGAGAAAAAAATCCGGAATGTTTTTTTTTTCTCTGTATTTTTGTCTGTTTGTCCACACGATTCCGGCTAAACCGATACTCCAATTGCGATGAAATTTTATGGGGGCCTTCGAAATCTCTGAACTCAGAACTGCCACGTTTTTGAGCGCAATCTAAAAATTCTTTCTCATGCAAATCGCAAATTTACGATCTTTTTCGATTTTTTTAAAAATTTCTTCGACTTATAACATCTACATGCTTAATCCGATTTTAATGATTTTTTTACAGAACCTTAATTTTATGAATTAAGATATTCGTGTGAAATTTGAGAACAATTGAAAAATTATTTCTCATGAAAATCGAAATTTTACGGGTTTTTTCTTTTTTTTTAACAATTCTTTCACTTATAACACCTACATGCTTTATCCTATTGTAATGATTTGTTTTACAGAACCTTAATTTTATGAATTATTATATTCGTGTAAAGTTTGAGCGCAATGGAATAGTTATTTGTATATGAAAATCGCAATTTTACGATTTTTTTTCTTTTTTTTAAAATTACGATTAAGAAAAAATAAAAGAATAAAGTTAATTTTTTATTTAATTTAATTTAATTTTAAAAAAATCGACTTGGTAATAAATTTTTCACAAAACAACAGAAAATCTGCATAACACATGGCAGGTCAATGCACCAATTACGCTCATCCAACAACGCGGCGGGACTTAAGCGTTTTCCTAGTTAGAAATATGGGTTTATACACTCTTACACGGGTTTGTTGGCAATGCCCTTGAACAAGGATGATACAGTATTTTGGTGACCCTTGGAGTCAAAGAGGCCGGACTAGAATTTTATTAAACAGCTTATTTGCCTACCCGGCACCTCAACCAAAACGTAAAAAAACAAAATTTTATTTTAATTGTGTGTTCTGCGACAAATCTGTTGATTAAGTAGCTTCGCTCCTTATTTTGGTTCTTGTTTTAAAAACTGATCGCTGGTTGGACACTATTCGCTCACTTCGACGATCGCTGGTTGGACACTATTCGATTACTGTGACATACGCTGGTTGGGCACTATTCTTTCACTGCAAGAACGCTGATTGGACACTATTCGCTCACTGCGAAGAACGCTGGTTGGACACTATTGCTCACTGTGACGACCGCTGGTTGGACACTATTCGCTCACTGCGAAGAACGCTGGTTGGACACTATTGCTCACTGTGACGACCGCTGGTTGGACACTATTCATTGACTGCGATTACTGGGTTTGCCCGGATTTGCTTTAATAAAATAATCTACTTAAAATTAGTTCAGTGATTGTGAGTAAAAATCAAACTGCTTCTTTAAACATTATTTTTCGTCCCAATACTGACGTTTGCTTCAGCGACTTTGTCTCTGGGACACTGAGAGATTCTGCTCTTTTTGTCAACCTTTCTACCTAACTTTTTTTCCTACAATGGGGTAAGTATTGGGGGTAACTAAAATGGATAAAAAACTGTTAGTTATTCGATAAGGTGTTGAAAGTTTGAAGTGGCGTATTGAAAGGGAGCGACTGAGATTGTCGGGACATAAAATTGAAATTAATGGAAATAGTAAGAACGCTGAGAAGAGAGTTTGGAAGGTTAGCAGGGAATAGGAGAAATGTATCGATCTAAGAGATAGATAGATAAAACAAATTAAACAGGACATAGAGGAGAGACTGTCTTGGGTGGAGGGAGAGTTGGGAAGATGGTGGGAAATAGGTAGAAATTGAGAGACTTGGTAAACAAGCACCAGGATCCGTCCATAAGAAAGCCAAAATAGCTCGAGTGAATGGGGCTAATGCTCTCATCAAGCTGATCGTTAGTTTATTTGGAAATGGGAAATTTAAAATGTTTATAATGAGAAGTAGATTATAAATGCGTTTAACATTTGTGTCTTCGTGTGTGCAGTGTTCACCGGCAGGGGTAAGAAGGGAGGCGGAGGACTTCTAGCCCTGGCCCTGCTCTTCAAGGGGATGCTGGCAGCTATCGGTCTAGGAGGGCTCGGACTTCTCGCCATGAAGGCTTTGATGGTGAGTACTACTCCTTTGTCCGCACTTCTATACGGTAGCATCTAGAGCAAGCTCGCATTCGTTCATTCATTCGTTCATTCATTCATTCATTCATTCATTCATTCATTCATTCATTCATTCATTCATTCATTCATTCATTCATCTCCTAATTGACTTTTATTCATTTGGTTCTTCTGGGTGGTTTGACTATGGCATTTGTTTAAATTTTACTTAATTTCTTTGGTGAATGTTATTATAGTGGTCTCAACGCTTTAAGTCTTAAGTGTAAAATTCCCCAACAGCAGCAATAGCAGGATTAACTTTTCTAAAAAATCACGAATTAAAAACGTTGACTTTTTTTAGAAAAAATAATCGTTTTGACTTTAGCTTGTTGCTTTTTTTAATATTAATTTTAGTTCATGTATTTTTGTTTGTTTATTCTGCAGCTATTTCTTGTGTGACTATTATTGTTTCATCACGCTTACTATCGTTTAATTTTGTATGTTAATGTTATTTAGAAGATACTTTTTTAAATTGTTAAATTAATCAATTTATAACTGTCTACACTTCATACTTTATGTTTATATGTTTCATTTAACTGATACAACTATTTCAAATTATTTTGTAATTGTTAACTTCGTTCAAAGTATACTTGATACCACCTGACGCTTTTTATTAATTTAATTGTTTGTATCAAATCATATATATCATCTAAGTTGCATAAATTGTTCTGTACGTTCTTAACTTCAACCCGTGGAAGACGACTGAATAGTCGTCGAAACATTGTTGTTTTCTATATATTTGTCTTTATTTACAAGTGAAGTGTACAGTCCGAATAACTCATTACATTAGTAACCTCAACTGCTCTAAAAGTCTCATTATTATAATAGATATAAAGGCTGACATATGGACATTGATAGCATCCTTCGTTTTTATAAAAATGTTTAAAATTCATCTTTAAATTCACAATATTTTAAATGAAGCTTAATTACCAGATTTTTTTGACATGTGTCATATTTCACTGGTTTTCATTTAAAGTCATTATTTTTTAAATTTATGTTTCATATTTTCCCACAAACGTAAATGGATAATAATATGCGATGCACACATTATCACCTACCTTGATGTTGTACCGAAACTAATATGTTACTGTGAGGCCTTCTGTGTAATACGTCACTCATGTATTCATTAATCTTTAACTTGGCATCATTGTAATACGTCACTCATGATTTCATAATTCTTTAACTTGGCATCATCGTAATACGTCACACATGATTTCATTAATCTTTAACTTGGCATCATTGTAAAATGTGATAGTTGTGGAATCGTCCTTATTTCGTTTTACATTGAACCTTTATTGTACGACTTAACTTATATATTTCACTGGCAAAAATTAAGCCGAATAGTGTTAATTGTTGAGATATTGAAGGCTTTCACGACCCGTAGATGACTTATGTATGATCACTGGGCTGTTTCGTCGTGTCGATAATTAGGCTTCATTCTTGAAGAAGCCACCAACATGGGTGGCGAAACGTCGAGCAGTGCCTCATTATCGACACGACGAAACAGCCCAGTGATCATACATAAGTCAGTGTTAATTGTATTTTACTTTATAACTGAGTTGTAATTAGAAAGGCTAACGCGTAAATTTTATTTATTTAATATAAATTAAAACATTAATGTTTGCACGTAAAATAGAATCCATAAAATCAAGAATGCGTTACTATAATCATACAAATATTTTTGAATTTGCGATAAACATTTCACATGCCGATAGGTATTTTTATCATGGTAACATACTTGCTTGTAATGCACAAAAAACAGTACCCACGTCGATTCTTATTAACCTACATGAACTTCAAACAGTTAAAATATTGTATTTGTATTTTATAATATAACGTCGGCCTAAGTATTTATTTAATTTTAATTTTAAATCATCTTTAGTTGTTTATCACAGATTTACAAACACGACACGACTACTCATAAAATAGAAGGTGTTTAAATGTATTCAAACAAAGATTCTACCAAAATGTTTAAATGAATAACAGATAGCGAAACAAATGTATTTAACGAAATAAATAATTAAAATAAAGCCGAGTTTGTTGCTGAAAAGTGTAGGCAAAGAAGACCTAAAGGGGGGGGGGGGGCGATATGTGCGGAAACATTGAACTATTTATACTACTTGTAAATGTGGTTTATAATTGGCGTTAATTGTCAAATCAATGTTAACTTATAAACATAATACTACAAACTTAATTTACAGTAATTTTAAAATGTCAACATACATGTAATTCGTAGTACTCGTCATCCGTTTTGGTCGAATTATTTAACGTATGATTTTCAATATTCATAAAATTTGAGCACTCAACATTACTAAACAAATTGGTAAAAATCCTTTTTTTCTAAAACTTAGTTGATGTTTTGACTTCATTGCACAATCATCGAAGCTTGGATGATTGTGTGATTGATTGTGGCTTGGAAATGTTCACGCACGCAAGCTCACGTATCTTCTTATTCAGCGCACCATCTCAGCACGGGACTATATCTACGCACGGCTGACTTTCAAGGTTCGCACTGACCCTCCTTGCATATTTCCACACATTCCTTCAACCACAGATAATAGAGTACACGTGTTCTCTATTATCTGTGCTTCAACCCTTCTCCATTCGAGGGACAATTCAAAAGAAATCATCTGCAAGTTGTGGATAAAATGGTTGGTCATTGCTCGCTCGTCGATGATACGTCGGCGTCACCATAGTTGTCTTAGTCGGCTTTAAATTTAATGTCTCCCAACTGACTGGGTAAACTCTAATACGAATTTATTTTATTTATATATATGGGTTCGAATCCCTTTCAAATCAAGCGTATTTAAATTATCCTCATCAATCCTCTTATTACAAAGAATTATATCCCTTCTTGCATTTTGGGTTGCAAATATTTAACTGATATGATTGAACTTAGTAGTAAATTCGACTGTATATTTCAAAAGAATTATATATACGTTTAAAATTGTACTCAATAACATTAGATTTATTGGCAGTTCAATAATAATAAAAAAATTGGTCTCAGCAGCCAACGCTATTGCCTCATGACACAGACAATAAATTTGAAAATAAAATTATCATTAAACAAAACTTTATATTATAACATATTAACTTCGTAATCCAATTTGTTTCTAAAAGTTTAAAAATTGAGGAATTGTCCAGCAGTTTAAATTATGTCATGAGTGTACTTGGGAATTTTTTATATAAAATCCTTACCTCCATTTTCCATATCCCAACGGGTCTTCGTAGTTGAATGATTCGAGAACGTACATACCTTATTATATCGAATGTTATTTTATTTCCGGTAGGTAAGCTTGCTGGCCCTGATGCTGTCTGCTCTAGTCGGTATCAGGGGAGGAGGAGGCGGCGGAGGTCAAGAAGGCGCGCATCACTAGGTTAGGGTTCATTATCATCACCATTATCACCACTTCACCATTCATTTCATTCCCGTTAGGTGAGCGCGCTAGCCCTGATGCTGTCTGCGATCGTCGGCCTCAAGAAGTTAGCCTCCAAAGACGAGGGAGGCGGCCACTATGTGAGCGTCGTGCCTGTCCACCACGGGGGTGGGGGCGGTCACGGCGAGCACCACTACAGGCGGAAGAGAGAAGAGGCGGACAACACCCCCTATCGGGCGTACTGGAACTACGCAAGGAAACACTAACAGGGGTGCACGGCGCGGACAGCACGATCTACCGGGCGTACGGGGAACTACGCGGCTCAATATAAACGAGAGGTGCTTTGAATTTTTCATGTTGTCATAATTATTGAAATGGTTTATTTAATTGAGGATTAAGTGTTATCTAGCCTGTGATTTGTTACTTAAATCTTGAGATATGTTTCTTGCCACGGATTAATTAATTATTTATTTAATTATGTATTGTATGAATTTTCAGGTCGTTTTCTCAAATGCCCAAAAATTGGGCAATATTTTACAAAAATTGTAAAATGTATTACTTGTTCTTCTTCTAAGAAATTATAAAAACAAATCAGTTCACCTAATAACTGCTGCAAGTTCCCGAACTGTTACATTGTTGATTCATACAGAAATCTGACTTGTAAAACAAAAAAATCCTTAAAGTATGAACAACAAAATTAATTACAAGAACACTTATCAATGCATTAAACCATTATAGTGTGACAGTTGTGTGTATAATTTATGACAGTGACTCAGAGCTGTAAAAACTTGACATGAACTGAAAGAAACGTAAAACACAGTACATGCTATCTGATACAAACTGACAAACATTTACGTATAGTGTGACACACAATTGTGAATTTAGAAAATTTTCAATTGTTACGTTTTAACTAAAAGTTGAACATAGTTCTTAACCAGGCTCTTTACACCAGGAGCAAATACCAAAGATCATTGCTTGCTACTAAAATTACCTATTTATATAAACGGTTGCTTTAGGTAATATGCGTCTTTTAAATTAGTTAAAATTTTCTTCCACAATTTATGTGAATGAATAATAGTTGTGTTGTTTTAGATCTTCATGACTTATTCACTACTAATTAATAATGTTTTTTTAACAGCATGTACTACTTTCAATAGTAGGCCTATTTATGTTTACACAATCATGTTTTATTTGTATTTATAAATCTGTAAAGATTATGTGTATAATTTTAAACAAAGTGAGTTGTTCCTATAAATGTTTTTATTAAATTATAAAATTAAACATAAAATTCAATTGACATAAAGATGATTATTTATTACTTCCTTATCTAGTTAATAAATAACACTTATTACCAAATCTTCTAACCCAAAACAAATGTATAGAGCCGTATGGATAGAAAAAAAACTCGAATTATATTATCTTTGAGTTAGAGTTAACGTTAATTTTAAAACAAAATAAATATATACACTAAAAACCAAAATTATGTCTAATTATTGTATCTGCCAATTCACCGTTTGTGGACAAAATAGGAACAAAGATAACATGTAGACCCCGTTTATATTACTAGGAAAACGCTAAAGTCCCGCCGCGTTGATGGATGAGCTTTTTAAAGTTTTAAGTTTGCGTGGGATATCTTAACTTTTGCAAGTGATTTGTTTTAATGCCTACGCATTGTAGGTGATTGTTGTCAAGTTTCTATTGTTTCTTGTCAATTGGTATTATTGACCGTAAAAAACTTATATTAAAAGCTTTATTTCTATGAATTCGGGTTAACTTTTTCAACTTTTTCTTTCAAAAGGTACTACATCACCATAACCTTAATGTCCATGTATAATATGAACGTTGTAGCCCCACCCGTTTGGTCAGAATTAGCCCAAATGGCACGAAAATATCGCACAAAAAATCAAAAAACTTATATTAAAAGCTTTATTTCTATAGATTCTGGCAACTTTTTCAACTTTTTCTTTCAGAAAACAATACATCACCATTACCTTAATGTTAATGTGAACTATGAACGTTGTAGCCCCACCCGTTTGGTCAGAATCGGCCGAAACGTCACGAAAATATCGCACTAAAAATCGGAAAAAACACGTAAAAGTACGATATTCATGAGAAATATTTCTTCGATTGTACCCAAAAACGTGCCAAGTCTAAGTTCAGAGAAAACGAAGGTCCCCTCCAATTTTCATCAAGATCGCTTATGCCGTTTGCCCGGAATCGTGCGGACAGACAGAAAAAAAAAAACACCCGAGCTAAATTTTTTGGGGGGTCGGTGAAATTGAAGTCTTCGCTTCGCTCATCCAACTAGTGTTTGACGCAAGTTGGTGGGTAACGCGGCAAAATTCTGCATTTAAACGGACGCGAGTTGGTACGACGGTTAAGTTTTCAATGCAAATTTCAACCTGCCTTCTAACCCGCGTCCCAACTTGCGTCGAATGCTAGTATTATAAACTGGGTGAACTTTCACGATAAATACATATAACTCTTGCAATTATTAACTTCTTAACAAGATCCCAATCTCCAAATCACAATAGTATCACAAGGAAAAAGAAACCGCAATTTTATTTGAATTTTGATTTATTTTTAAACCCAATTTACCGATAATGGGCACAATAATAAATTATAAAGAAAGCGTGTTTTGTTTGTGTGTTTACAGAAATACTTACCTCTCCTCATAAGCTATTATTAACTGAGTCTGATCCTCCATTACAATAAATCAAGCAGCTAAGCTGGTCGAAGTGAACAAGTGAGGGTCTGCCATATACGTACCTATACGTGAGATGGAATAGCGGTAACGCCCACTGTAAACTAAAGCAAAGCAAGCAGTTCGAAGAATATAGCAACTTCGTGGGCTGAAGTTCAAATGTATTCATTTCAAGGTGTGTGTGGATGGCAAATAAAGTATGCTTGCGAATATTCCCATGGAACTGTGAGAGAAATTCCAAACATCTAAGTGATTTAAAATTGATTTGGCCGCAGGGAGAGATTATTCGATATTCGATTTGGGCAACATTAGTTTCGTCATTGCAATGAGTATATTAACATCAAACAATGGTTATTTTGTATTCTCCTTTTGGCATTAGGGTAGGGGGTGGGGTGGGGGGTAAATTTATCAGTGACATCGTAGCCCGATTAATAACGTGGTATATTACGTGCAAGAACAAATCAAGTATTTTCTGTACTAATGAGAGTGGAATAATATTCAAATAGTAAATATTCAGTATGGTACTTAAGAAATTGAATTAATTAAGAAGTAAGGGTATGGGGAGTAATTTTTGGACTAACCATTATTGGATAGTATACAATTGAAGTTGTCACTTATGCAGCTTTGACAAATTAGCCATTTGAATTAAAGTGACCACCAATCTAACGATTCCCAGTGGTTTGATCATTCCCAATAGTGGTCATGTTCAATTTTATATTTAAATAACAGCTAGTTAATAAGCTGTTTGCTGTTTAATATTCTTGTTTTTATACTATTTTGCTTAGAATGCTCTAGTCCTACAAACTTATTCTATTTTTCACCATTTGGGAGTCGTTAGTTCTACATGTCTACAAGCTGTTAAAGTAGTCGTAACTGAAGCAGTTAAAACAATTCATTTTGAAAACATGCTTACTATGTTGTTCCAAAGTTACTCACAACACCTAACTGGAAGATGTGGTGTTGAAGCTCGGTATAAGACAGACGGCGGAGGTTCAGGTAGAGTTATAATTCCGGTCCACTCCTACACACATATCCGTGACATTACTCTTGGGTTATTAAACAAATTACATGGAATTATATTTTGTTGACATTGACGTCCTAATTCCCATGAGTTGGGTTGCAGAGGTAAGCTGTAAGCTGCGCGCCCTTCACTCGATTGTTAATCCCTTGTTGATGGTTATCACTGGAGTACCTAGCCTTAGTTGCGCGGCCTATACATTACATGGACGACTTAGAAAACAAAACACACACTAAAAAACAATTAACCAAGGTCACTTACATAAAAACAATTGCGAATTTTCGAGTAACACTTCCTTACTCTTCCTCAAGCAGAGGCTAACTGACGTCCGTGCGCTCTTCTCTCTTCGGGCTGGCGGGCAGGTTTAATGTTGACAGGGAGCAAGGATAGTACCTTGGACAGGGAGGGGGTGGCTGCGCGCTCTGTTGACGTCTGGTCGAATTATCGGACTTGTTTCCACTTATCGAATTAGCCTCCGAGTCTCGATCCCCGCTGGCTAGAGACAGCTGTTTACTTGCTCAAGGTTTTACTATTGTGGTTTATAAAATGTTTTCCATCCCCCCTCGCATTCGTGAGTCCCCACATAGATCTCAATCAGGGATTATTTCGTCAGTTGGCCGCGATTACGTCTAGTTTAAATGATTCCCAGACATTGTTGGGTGAAATATAATAGAACGCTTTACTGTCAAACTGTTTTGACAAAGCGTCGCAAGCATCCTGCCATCAGCCTGGCTCGGTCACATGGATCTCTACTGATTTAGTGTGAGCTAAGCAACCAGGGTAGAAGGTGGAAGTTGCTTCCCTAGGCACCGTGTGCTCCAGAATTTACTATTATATAGCGACATTTTCGTTTCCTTTTTCTAGAATGAGTTAAATTAGCGTTTAGTGGTGCCAGTTAATTATTTGTTTTAAAATTAATATAGTAAACTCAATTAAAAAATTAAAACATTTTTATTATTTATAATATATTACATATTTTAATCTTAAATATGGATGTCTTCTTTCAATAACTACTTAATTAATATTCGTTTATAAATTTAAAAATTAATTCAAAAAGTGTTCTAAATAGTAATCGTAGGCCTGTAGTATCACTTATTTTTTGTTAGTTATTGATGTTATTAAATTACTTTTCTCGCTTCTTTAACGCCTTGTATTACTGCGGGTTCTATCAGTAGGCAGATAGAAAGGGTCAGACTTTCTGATGAATTTCTATTCACCCGCGTTATTTTGTTTCTGAATGGCCGTATCGTGGTGCATTGTGGGACAGGGCCCAAGGTTTTACACACTAAGTTGTCCGTGAGTGCTTCGATACTCAGCGCATGCAGAAGAGGAGGCAAGAGAAGAGCTTCGGTCGAGAGGGGTATAGAGAGGAGGCTGGAGCTGGAGGTGGGTGAGTTTATTATTATGTTTTATATCTGAGCTATGACATTATTACTCCTAAGTGATGGTAGCACAGCGTCAGTTGCTTAGCCGCAGATATGAAACTAAATTTAAAACATCCACTAATTCCCGGTCAAGAATTATACATGGGCAGCTATTCATATGTAGCAACGCGCAGCATCACATTAGTAACAAGATTCACGTTGCACGACTGCAGAAAATAATTTTTAGAAGCCTACTTCAAAGAGTTGAAGATCTTAGGGCCCAGTGGTTACCCCAGTTTGGGACAGGAAGCTTGTCAGAAACTGTACCGACTCATTGCCGAAGGAGAAAACCCTGTATAATCAATAGAGGTTGCGAATTTAGCTTTTGTCACTCTGGGCACTACCATGACTTCAGTGTGTATTTCAAATTTATGCCTACATTCTCGGGAACAATATCTGAGGAGGAACCAATCAACTTTACTTCGCCCCAGGAATAATAGTTCAAGAAAATTTGTTTTAATGCTGTATTAAACTAAGAATTAAGAATTAAATAAATACTTATACCAATACAACAGGGTCGGTTTAATAGGAACTATACGAGGCGTAATAACGTACAGAAAGGGGTAGTCTCTAGTGTATAATACAGTGATTTATTAAACCCCCATTTGTATACGGAATCAAGAATTAATAAAATAGACTTCTTGAAAGTTGCAAAATTATTTCCTCAGTATGTATGCTACATTGAGTTAGTACGCATTGGCAACATGAAGCAGGAATGTATACAAATAAGCTTTGTGTCAGGAACCACATAACCCTCGGCAGTAGGGAAACCTAGCATGAACATACTGAATTAAATGGGCAAGGGAGATTAAGACGGAAAGGAAGGATCCAGTAAAACTCCAGCAGCTACATCAATAACAAGCCCTATTAAACAACCCAAAATGCCAGCTACCACTAATGTTGGTACACTTTGGGTCAAGTTACCTATTTTTTCGGACGTACCGACTTTCCTATTGAACAATTTCTATTTGAAATTGAGGGTGCTAAGGCAACATCTTGTAAGGTATTTGTATGTATTTTTAGGTTTTTATGTGTGTTCTTCGTGTGATTTGTAATCAGGAATTATTGTAAAGTCATTTGAAAGGTTTTGTGTTTTTATGTGTGTTCTATGTATGAGTAGTAATCGTTCGTAGAAAAGTATTTTGTAAGCTGTTATAAAGCGGATAGAGAAAGACAGGCAGAGTTCGTAGCCATAACTTAAGATGATTACTTCATTATATATAGCAGGGAATAAAATATAATCTCTAATATTAAATAGCAAGTCCACTCATAGGGCTTGCAACTCACGAGAAGCCAGGCAGCAAAATTGAGTATTTTTTAAGCAAATCTGGAACCACATGATAATACAAACATCTATACCCTCAATTTTCGTGTTAACTTTTTGAATCACTGTAAGATTCAGCAGCAGTTTCTCATCCATGATACCCCTCCCTTTGCCTCAGCGGTTCTGGCGGCCTTAAAGGAGGAGTGCAATGCTTAGCTAACGGGAGGGCGTAGATATAATGTTCACTCTGTAGGCCCAGCAAGAGGTTAGCCATTTTGAATAATAATAGACAAAATGCCGAATGCCCAGCAAGTGAGTTATGATAGGCCATATACATCCTTTCCACATCAGCAGGCGCAATTTCCGCAACCTTCACATCAAACAGATTAATACAATAAGGTGCCCCAGTATAAAGGTAGACCTAGTTCTAATTATTAGCCTAACTGGGTAAATAGGGAAGGCAATGGACCCTCCAAACCACCTAAGAGCAATGCTAGTAGTAATTCTAGGGCGTGTTAGAAATGTATAACCAGTCAGGCCACATGATGAACCAATGCAGGCAGCAAATGCTGCCTCAGCAACAGCCCAGGTCTGTACGACAACAAAACAGGACAACTACATTTAATGTAACTTGTTATACTTGTAATCAATCAGGCCATACGTCAAGGTTTTGCTCAAACCGCCCACCAGGGAATTTTGGTCAATCCCACCCAAATGGACAGACCCTATCAAAGGAGCCCCGCTTCATGGGGCCGCAGTAATATTCCGATTAAAGGGAAACTGAATTGGAAGCAAAACCAAAAACATACAAGTCAACAAATAATCAAATAGCAGTCACAGTTAAATGGTAAATGAATCAGTTGTTCAAGAAAGGGCACGAGTCCTCGGAGAATAGTTTTGAGTAAACAACACAAAACTGTCTCCATTGTTATATATTAATGTAAAATACAATTTAATTATGTCAATAATAAGTTTGAGTACTTGACATTATATAATGGAAAAAAAAGAATAAAAAAAATGTTTTGGGTCTTCATATGAGGGTATAAACCTTGTAGACTTATGTCCTTTCTTGAACAAATGTGAATGTTGCTTACTTTTTTGGTATAAAAATTGATAAAATACTGTAATTTTTATAATAGAATAGTGTTACAACACATTTGAGTACTAGATAGTAATTAAATAGTTAGATAAAATAGAAGAAAAAAAACTTTTTAATGAGGTCATAAGCTTTTTGGACTAATGCCCTTTTTGAAAATATGGAAATGTTGCATAGATACCACTTTTAATGGTTTTAAATACTGTTAAGTTTGTGTCTTGGACGTTACTGTCTGTTGTGTGGACATGTTGGTATTCTTGAAGGTCTAAGCCTCGATTGTCACTGCCTTCTGTACAATCTATTTTATTGTTACAACTCATTTGTTCAAGAAAGGGCACAAGTCCATGGACTAATGCCCTTTCTTGAACAAACGAAATAGGTCGACTCATTTCTGCAGCACATGCACTATAGGGATTAATGCCGTTTCTTGTCAAAACGTGTGTCTATGTATGAAGAGTTGATTTTCATACCTAACTAATTTTCGTCCAAAAGTGGACAACTGCCCTTTCTTGAACAACTGATTCAAATGAACTTTGAAGACGCGCACTATACTATTTGCAATGAAGCCACTGGGACTCGTTAGATAGACCATAATTTTATTTTTATATACGCCTAAACTCATGGTATCATGGCCTAGACTCAAGTGATAATCCAGTCAAGTTGTTGACTATCTCGATGTGGAACATTGCCAATATTATATAAACCTGACAATTTACTAGCAGAAGGAATTTAACATTTTTTTGGGAAAAAATCATCACTGACTATGCACATTGTGAGGATGTAGAAATTATAGGTTCTGGAAACATGTGAGGAACCTTACGTTATTCTGGAGTTAGGAATACAGTAACTGTTTGCATTATGTTGAAAAGTTTTAGCCTCAAAAGGGTAAATCACAGTCTTATATACAATTTAATATATATGGAAATGGAAACTGCATTTAAGTGACAAATACATAGTTAGGAATTTAACTTAAAAAATCGTCACTGTTTACTTGCACATTGTGGATGTAAAATTTGTTGGTCTGGAAACATTAGTGCAACTTTATTTTTGGAGTTGGGAATGTAACTGTTTTGATTGTGTGTTTTAGGTTTTCAGGTAAATCACAGTATTTATATAAGTAATTGTTATAAATGTTTGATGTGATGTTTAGTGCTATAAGGATAGTATTTTGTATGTTTTAGTTATTTGTGTATTTTATGTGTGTTTGTGTGTTGGTAATCAGTGTAGTCAAGTAATTTGTAAGTCTTAAGTAATGTGGATTTAATGTTTTATTGTGTTCTATATGTGGTTTTTCATCAGTAATAGTTAGTATTTTGTAAGTAATTGTGTGTTTATTTTATGTGTTCTTATGTGGTTTTTATGCGTATTATCAGTATTTGTAGTATTTGTGAAATTTAATTGTTGTATTGTATGTTTATATGTGGTGTTCTATATAGTGTTTAGTATCTTATAAGTAATTTGTGGTATTAATTTGTTTTATGTTGTTTCTTATTGTGGTTTTTCATCAGTAATAGTTAGTATTTTGTAGGTAATTGTGTGTATTTATTGTATAATTGTGTGTTCTATATGTGGTTTTTCATCGTAATGTTATATGTTTTGTAGTAATTGTGTGTAGTAATTTTGCATTTAGTTTATATGTGTTTTCTCTATAGTTAGTTTTTGTAGTAATTGTTGATTTTAAGTTATATGTGTGTTCTTATGTTGCATTTGTCATCTATATGTAGTATTTTGTAAGTAATTGTTATTATGTTTTCAATGTGTGTTTAAAGGGTTTTCATGTGTTTAAATAGTTGTTTTTTCAGTAATGTTATTAATGTTTTATTTGTGTCTCTATGTGGTTTTATCGTAATAGTTAGTATTTGTTGTAATTGTGTATTAATTTTTTAAGGTGTGTGTTATTTGTTTTCATCAGTAATATTAGTTTTTGTAGTAATTGTTGTATTTAATGTTTTATTGTGTGTTCTTTTTGGGGTTTTCATATGTGTTTTTGTAGGTTTTTATCAGTATTTGTATTTTGTAGGTAATTGTGATTAAATGTTTTGTGTGTTCTATTGTGGTTTTTCATCAGTATAAGTTAGTATTTTGTAAGTAATTGTGTGTATTAATGTTTTCATGTGTGTTTAATGTGGTTTTTCATCAGTAATAGTTAGTATTTTGTAGGTAATTGTGTGTATTTAATGTTTTCATGTTGTTCTATATGTGGTTTTTCATCAGTAATAGTTAGTATTTTGTAAGTAATTGTGTGTTTAAATGTTTTCATGTGGTTCTATATGTGGTTTTTTATCAGTAATTGTTAGTATTGTTGTATATAATTGTGTTAGTGATGTTTAATGTGGTTTTCTCAAATAGTGGTTTTGTAAGTAATAGTGTTTTGTAAGTATTTGTTTATTAATGTTTTCATTGTGTTTGTTTTCATCAGTAATAGTTAGTATTTTGTAAGTAATTGTGTGTATTTAATGTTTTATGTGTCTTGTTTTCATCAGTATGTAGGTTTTTCGTAAAGTTAATTTTGTAATAATGTGTTTAATGTTTTATTGTGGTTTTCTATATGTAGTATTTTGAAGTAATTGTTTTTAAGGTTAATGTGTGTTTAATTTTCATGTTTGTATCGTAATTTTGTGGTTTTCATCAATTGTAGTATTAGTATTTTTAGGTATTTGTGTATTAATGTTTTATATAATGTTGTATTTTATAATGTGGTTTTATTAAATTTTTAGTATTTTTAAGTGTTTTTATTAAATGTATTTTGTAGTTTATTGGTGTTTTAATCTTATGTAAGTATTTGTAGTATTGTGTTATTAAATGTTTTATGTTTCTTTGTGTTTGTTTCATAGTTATTGTATTTTTAATATGTGTTTTTTGTATAGTTTTTATGTGTTGTATATTGTGGTTTTTCATAGTAATAGTTTAGTATTTTTAAGTATTGTGTGTATTAAATGTTATGTGGTTATTGTGGTAATTTTGTCATTAAAGTTTATTTTGTTATATGTGGTTTTTAAATGTTTTCAGTTGTGTTGTATATGGTTGTATATAATAGTTTATTTTGTGTTATATGTGTTTATTAATAGTTTATGTTTGTATATATGTGTGTTTAATTTTTCAGTAGTGTTAGTATTTTGTTTTATAGTAATGTTAGTATTTTTCAAGGTATTTGTTATGTGTTTTTATCGTTAGTGGTTTATTGTGTTTTCATCAATTGTTGTATTAAATGTTTTCATGTGTGTTTAAATGTGTTTTCATCAGTATAGTTTGTTGTGGTATTTATTGTAGTATTTAATTTTTAGTTGTTGTTTTAATTGTGTTTTTTCATCGTAGTAGTTAGTTTTATAGTAATTGTATTTGGAAGTTAAATTGTTTTCATGTTGTTGTGTGTTTGTGTGTTTTTCATCAGTAGTAGTCAAGTATTTTGTAAGGTAATTGTGTGTATTTGATGTTTTTATGTGTGTTCTGTGTGTGGTTTTTCATCAGTAGTAGTCAAGTATTTTGTAAGGTAATTGTGTGTATTTAATGTTTTTATGTGTGTTCTGTGTGTGGTTTTTCATCAGTAATAGTTAGTATTTTGTAATGTATTTAATGTTTTTATTTGTGTTTTTATGTGTGTTGTGTGTGAGTATAGTAATCAGTAATAGTCAAGTATTTTGTAAGGTAATTGTGTGGTTTAATATTATTTGTGTATTCTGTGTGTGGTCTTTCATCAGTAATAGTCAGTATTTTGTAAGGTATTTGTGTTTTTATTTGTGTTTTTAGATGTTTTCTGTGTGTGAGTAGTTATCAGTAATCGTTATCAGTAATCAGTCTAAGACTTTCTCGATGTGAAACATGCCACTATTATAAAACCTGACAATTCACTAGCAGAAGGAACTTAACATAAATAAAATTGAAAAATAAACGTCACTTACTATGCACAATGTGAGGATGTAGATTATAAAAACCATAGGTTCTGGAAACATGTGAGGAACCTTACGTTATTCTGGAGTCTAGGTGCCCGTTAGGGCGCCGCAGCCAAGCCGCGTTGCGCTACGCACACAGGCACCTTATACAGCAAGCAGAGTTGGGGTGATTTCGAGGTGTCACCCAGCCGTCATGAAACGTGATGTGAACTAAAAAAAATATCAAAATCAAGGGGATTTGGGTACCTGACAACACATGCCAAATTTGGTTGGGGTACGAACATTCCTTCTTGATGAAAAAATGGCTTGAAACATGTTTAAATTCACTTTAAGGATGTTAGTTACTACCACTACTCCTACTGACTACTACTGTCTAACTCTAATTCGTCAGTTTCAATAGCCCAGCGATTCTGACTAAACGGGTGGGGCTACAACTTTTTGGATGAGCGAAGCGAGCGTAGCGAGCGAAGCGATGATTCCATTTCACTACACTGGAGAAAAAAATCCGGAATGTTTTTTTTTCTTTCTTTCTGTATTTTTGTCTGTCTGTTAACACGATTCCGGCTGTCGTAGTCCAGTCGGTGCAGTCACAGAGAGCGGACGTGGTTTGTAAACCGGTCTGAGAGAACTACAGGCCTATGGCTGTAAGTTTTGTTTTAGGCCTAATCGTGTGTTTGTGAATTACTGTGTACTTTTTCTTTCTCTCTCTCTGAAATGACGAAAGTTAAAACAAGAAGTAAGAAAAACGAAGACGGTGATCAGGATAGTCCGAGTGTAGACAAAGGTGCAGGGAGTTTCGTTTTCGCGGACTTTGACGTTATCTCGCAACAGTTGGAAAGCATTCAAGAAGATGCCTCGGGATTCCAGACTTTGGCCTCGGCAGTGAAAATGTTGATTGCGCCTATGACTGAAATTAGCAAATTTTGCAAAAAACAAGATCTTATGCTTGGTGAGTCGATAAATGCTAATCAACGTCTGTCTGAGAAAATAGATACTCTCTTAGCTGAGCTTAGTTCGTGTAAGAAAGAAAATAAAGAACTGAAAGACGAAAATATACGCCTCGCATCCCAAGTCAACGATCTCGAGCAATATTCGAGAAATTATAATATTGAGGTACAGGGTGTTCCGGCAACTCCAGGAGAAGATACGTATTCAATAGTGAAGATTATTGCTGACGTGATAGGCAGTGATATCATCGCTGACGATATCGAGTATTGTCATAGACTTCGGGTCACAGATGCAACCGAGGATAAGCCTGCGCCCATTGTTGCCAAGTTCTACTCGCGCCGTGTGAAGGAGGATATCTTGGACCAGAAAAAGAGAAAAAAGAAGCTAAGTGCTAAGGAAATTGGGTTCCCTACGTCGAAAAATATTGTTTACATCAACGAACATCTCACAAAGGTAAACAAACATTTGTATTGGTTAGCACGTAACAAGAGAAAGCAGGGATACAAGTTTGCCTGGACTAAGGGCGGCAAAGTTTTCCTCCGTGAAGACGAACAATCACCCGTCATATTAATAAGGAGTGAAACTGACATTCCGCCTGTGGTGTCGTAGTGTGTTTGTTTGCAGTGTGTGTCTAACTGAATGGAAATTTGGGAAGAGTTAGATAAAAGTGATACTATTGACTGTACTTATATCGATGACATTAGTGGTTGGTATGCGGGCGGTGACCGTGGTTTGTCAATCATCTCGAAAATTATTCACATAAACATTCGATCTATAAATAAACATTGGGACGAGTTGTGTTGTATTTTGCAAGATGTCATAGGGTTAATCGATGTTATAGTTATAAGTGAAATTTCTAATTGTGACGTAAATTTATATAATTTGCAAGGGTATAGCAAAATATCAAAGCAAAGGTTAAGCAAACTTGGTGGTGGTTTACTTGTATTTGTCAGGGAAACAGTGAAATTTGTTGAGATAAACGTTGATTTTGTGCATGCAGAAGCGCTATGCGGTACGATTTACCTTATTGATGTGTGTGTTTATTTGTTAGCTCTGTATCGTCCTCCTAATTGTAGTCGCTTAAGATTTATTGAAGAATTAGATGTGTTTTTAGAAAAAAACATTGGTGCTAATGGGATCATAATAGGAGATATAAATATTAACTTGCTTGATACTTTGGACAGGAACACTGCAATTTATGAAGACGTGTTGGCAGCATGTGGCTTCATTAAATGTATAAATAAAAGTACACGCGAAGAGTATAAGTCAGGTAGGTTTGTATCATCTTGTATTGATCATATTTACCTGCGCGGAAGATACTCATTATGCAACTCCGCTATCCTTACTACTAAAGTATCTGACCACTATATGGTGCTCACATGCGTTCAATTTATAGGAAGGTCTCTTAACGTAGTTTCGCAGAATAAAAACTTGATAAGTGATCAAGTTCCTCTCCCAATTAAGTTGAACGAAAGAACATTAAAAAATTATTTGTCTCGTATCAATTGGAACTATGTTTGCGACAATGATAATCCTGAGGAAATTTACACAAAAATATGCGGAGAGTTTTCAAAAGCTTACGACAAATCTACTTTTAGGAGTAAGAATGTTTCCAGACCAAGAGAAAGGCCTCGCAAAATATGGGTCACCGACGACCTTGTTATTATGACAAAAAGACGAGATAAACTTTTTAAAGATTGGAAAAATTGTAGAGACTTTGGCGAAAAAAAATCCCGTCTAAGAGAAGAGTACAATACTTACAGAAATAGAGTAATAAAAGAAATCAATAAAGCAAAGATAAAGTTTTACCGTAATTTAATATTCAATGCGAGAGGAGATGTAAAAGGAACGTGGCAAATTATTAATCAAATTACTGGAAAAAAGAAAACGTATTTCAGTTGATTACGTGGTATCTGAATATTTTTGTAAAGACGTGAATACGAACTTAGTCGTCAATCATTTTGTTAACTCTTTTGTTGACGAGATACGTACATTGAAACATGATTGCAACATTGTAAACATTTCAGCGTGCACGCAATGAAAATATTCAAGTGAATCATTCGTTCTTCATGAAACCAGTTACTCTTACTAATATGAGAGCAATGATCGATTCTCTGAATGTAAATAAACAGCCGGGTGTTGATAGTATACGTGTTCAAGACCTTCAATTTGTCAATGCTTCTATTGCTCCTGTTTTGGCTGTATTGATAAACAAATCTATTGAGACCGGTATCATTCCTAAGCGACTCAAAAAAGCAATTATTAAACCTATACATAAGAAGGGTGACCATAAAGTTTACTCAAATTACAGGCCTATAGCTATATTACCAAGTATTGAGAAACTCTTAGAAAGGCATGTTGCTAATAACTTGGTGGAGTACTTAAATAACAATGGGATTCTGAATAGTAAACAGTTTGGTTTTCAAAAAGGAAAAAGTACCTCTACCCTGTTATTAGAGTTCTCTAATTTTGTAAATTCTAAATTAAACGACAACATGCACATTCTTGCTTTATTTGTGGATTTTAGTAAAGCATTTGACACGATAAACCACCAGAAACTTCTACAAGCTTTAGAGTCCATTGGCATTCGTGGTATTGCGTTGGATTGGTTTAGAAACTATCTTACTGATAGATTCATGGAAGTGCATGTAAATGGCCACGTTAGTGAAGAAAAACATTGTGATTCTGGAGTCCCCCAGGGGTCTATATTGGGACCTACGTTATTTTTGATATATGTTAACTTTATGTCAAAATGTCTTATATATTGCTTTATATTTTCTTATGCTGACGATACTGTTTTACTCGTGGTGCATTTTAATATTCGTGTTGCGCATGCTATGCTATGCTACAGTCTTTTACGATGGAATCACGATACAGAAATAGTAATTAACTCTACTAAAAACAAAATTGTACATATTTGCAGACCCCATAACCACGAAAAGGACTTTCCAATTAATATTATTTATCACGATTTCAACTGCATTCATACTATGGCTGAATTGACCGATTGTGAATGTAGTGGGAAAATTGAATGTGTAAATACTTATGAGTACCTGGGATTAACTGTAGATAGGCACTTTTCGTGGAAATATCATATTGATAAATTATGTAACAGACTACGCTCTTGCTCCTCTCGGCTTTATATTCTAAAATATGTATTACTTTTTCCTTATTTAGAACCGTGTATCAATCCTTAGCCGAATCTTTGATTTTGTATGGCATTTTAGCTTGGGGCAATGCTTCGCGGTGTCACATTCAAAGGGTTGAAGATTTACAAATAAAAATGTTAAAAATGGTAATGTGTGACTTTAAAACCGATTCTGAACTCTCCCGTAAACAAATATTTTCTTTTTGTAATGTGCTGCCAATATCTTCATTGTTCATATATAGATTTATATTACACTTCTATTTTAAATCAGATTTCAAGATTCTGTTAGACTCGTGCAAGGATACAAGGCTAAAAGTGGCGGGGGCATTCAAAATTCCCAATTTTAACAACAAATATGGCCAACGTTCACTTTCTTACTCGGTTCCTTCTACGTTCAACTTGATGCCCTCCTCACTGAAAACCTTGTCTAACATTTCAAAAATTAAAACTGAACTAAAATCTTATCTTCTTTCTGACACCTTTTGACAATGTTTTCCGATTTATTTATTTATTTTTCTAAGCTCTTTGTTCTTTTTCTGTAATTTTTTGGATTTCACAAATTAACTGAATATGTCATGCAACCAAAGTATTTATACATACATGTTTTTCATGTTTATTTTGGTTATATGTTCCGTTCTCTGTATTGTCACCATCTTAAATAATTTTTTCCCCCAGTTAACATTAATTATTTATTTGTACAATTTTGCTATGGTGTATGAGAAAAAAACCCGATACTCCAATTGCGATAAAATTTTATGGGGGCCTTCGAAATCTCTGAACTTAGAACTGCCACATTTTTGAGCGCAATCGAAAAATTATTTCTCATGAAATTCGCACTTTTACGATTTTTTTCGATTTCTGGAAAATTTATTTTACTTATAACAACTATACATGCTTTATCCGATTTTAATGATTTTTTCACAGAAACTTAATTTTATGAATTAAGATATTCGTGTGAAATTTAAGTGCAATCGAAAAATTATTTTTCATGAAAATATAGAATTTTTTTTTTTTTTTTCCTTTTTAAGATAATTGTTTTACTTATTACACCTACATGCTTGATTCTATTGTAATAAGTTTTTCACAGAACCTTAATTTTATTAATTTATTTATTCGTGTGAAATTCGAGCGCAATCGAATAATTATTTCTTAAAAAAATTCCAATTTTTCGATTTTTTTCTTTTTTTTTAATTACGATTAATTAAAAAAAAAATTTAAGTTTTTTTTTTATTTAATTTATTTTAATTTAAAAAAATTGAACTGAGTAATAATTTTTTCACAGAACAACAGAAAGTTCGCATAACACATGGCAGCTCAATGCACCAATTACGCTCATCCAACAACGCGGCGGGACTTAAGCGTTTTCCTAGTATATTTTACATGGTCATTAAGGTAATAGTGATGTAGTTCCTTTTTAAAGAAAAAGTTGAAAAAGTTTGCTGGAAGGCTTCCAAATAAAGGTTTTAATATAAGCCTTATACAGGCATACAATCTACAAGTAACTATAGTTACTTGACAATGATCGCCCACATTGTTTACAAAAACATGTCTTTGGGCAACTAGATATTTTACATTCTATTTTTAATTGTTAATTTCATAGCAATAAAATTGAATTTGATTATATTTTAACAAATAATTTTGCAATGGAACTAAAAAGTAATGAGATCCCACACATAACAAAAACATGTAAAAATACAGCCAAACCATACACACTCAAAAGAAATGAGATCTAAAAAAGAGCCAAGCTCATTCTACCCTTCCACATTTGCGCATTCTTAATTCATAAACGTACAGTGTCCCGTAACAACATCCTAGAAAAACTTGGCAAAATTGAATTTGCATGACCATTACGTTTAAATTATTTAGAAAAAGAATTTGGATGAACTATTATGTTTAAATTAATACCAGTTGCAAATTCTATTTTGCCAAGCTTATTTAAGGGTGTTGTTACGGAACACTGTACGTTTATGAATTAAGAATGCGCAAATGTGGAAGGGTAGATGAGCTTGGCCCTTTTTTACAACGCTTATATTAGCTTCATGTGTTTGTCTGTCTGTCTGGACGGAATCTTATAATCGATATTTCACCCACTTCCCAACGTCCGATCGAGCTGAAATTTTTCACACTGAATTATTCTTGATGACAATAGATGATCAATTAACAGTTTCACTAATTAATCAATTAATTCATCGTAATTAATTAACCAAACAAAGTTCATATGGGAAATTAGTCACAGCTAGTAAGGATGGGCCAACCAGATGCAATGTCCGATCGAGCTGAAATTTTTCACACGTACGTATTCTTGATGACAATAGATGAATCAATTAACAGATTCACTAATTAATCAATTAATTAATCGTAATAAACAATTAAAGTTTTATATGGGAATCGATGTTTCACCCACTTACCAATGACCGATCGAGCTGAAATTTTTCACACGTACGTATTCTTGATGATAATAGATGAATAGATTCACTAATTAATCAATCAATTCATCGTAATTAATTAACCAAACAAAGTTCATATGGGAAACTAGTCACAGCTAGTAAGGATGGGCCAACCAGATGCAGAAATTCGGACACGTCGAGTGAGCACATATTCGATTACAACATTCGTTAAGACTAAAAAGTATAAAATAATAAAACATGAAAAAAATATTTTTAAAAAAACAACGCTTAGGGTTTAATGTACTAAAAAGTAAAAAATAATTTTTTTGCCCAACAAATTTCTGCCTTACTCGGAAATTAAAAGCGTTGGGCGCTTACGGTATTGACATAGATTACAGAATTTTGTTGTTCATGGAAGGAAAGCGCCCAACGCTTTTAATTTCCGAGTAAGGCAGAAATTTGTTGGGCGAAAATTTATTTTTTACTTTAAAAAAAAAAATTTCATGTTTTATTTTTAGATCTCATTTCTTTTGAGTGTGTAAGGTTTGGCTGTATTTTTACATGTTTTTGTTATGTGTGGGTTAGGAATACAGTAACTGTTTATTGTTTTATTGTCAAAAGTTTTAGCCTCAAAAGGGTAAAACGCAGTCTTATATACAATAATATATAAATGGAGTAGAAATGTTTGAGTGACTACAAAGGATTTGTTAGGGTTATAGAATACAGAACGAAGACAGCAAACAGTAATTATTATGCAACTTACATGTCCTACATTTCATGACATACACGTTTGGACTAGCTATTATTGGCAGGGAATAGATTATAGGAAATGCGAGTAAGTCTCAAACTTTTTTTAAAAAATTATTTAAACGTGAAAAATCTTTTAAAAATGAGAAGTGCTATAAGAAAACCACCAATAATTAATGTTATAAAAACGGTCTCTTAAGTTAGCTAATGGAATTAATAATAAAAATAAAAAATCACACAATTTCTAGGACTTAAAATAGACAACACTCTGACATGGAATCAACACATTGAAAACCTTACAAAGAAACTCAACTCGGCATGCTTCGCAATCAGACAGATCAGAAATATATCGAACTTAAAAACAGCCAAAATTGTCTGTAACTCATACTTCAAAGCGCACTTAGGTTTTAAAATAGCCCTAAAGGGGACCTCACCATCATCTCAACAGATCTTCAAAATTAAAAAAAAGAGCAGTCAGAGCAATAGTAAAGGCAAACCCTAAAACATCTTGCAAACCCATCTTCACACAACTTAAGATATTCTCCCTCTACAGTTTGTATATATATGAAGCAGCACTATCCATAAGGAAAAGGATACACACCAATCAAACGCGAAGCCAAACACACCAACACATGACTCGACACAACACCGAACTTGAACAAAACCATTTCAACACATAAAAGGGACAGTTTAATTCAGAATACATAAATATTCAAATATATAATTGTTCTTCCAAAAAATGTAAAGGCATAAAAATTCTTCAAATATTAAAAAAATGCAGATTTCCTAAACAAAGAACAGTTCTACAGTTTTAACGAATTCTCTCTTAAATGAGCACGGTGACCTAGATACACTACCTCTTTAGATTTTAGTATTAAGCAAAATATTGTGTTACTAAATTGTACAAAGAAATATATAAATAGGTTACAATAAGATAAGATAAAAAATAAAATATTGGCCAAAACTAGCTAGGCCATAGATTTAAGACAAATACTAATGTACATAATCTCTAAAATTAAGTATACATAATTATTTATATATGTATTGTTCTTACTTATATAATATAAAGGCCAAACCCTAAGTCTGGCCACAAAAAGGGTAATACAATATAAAATTATTGTCATCAAAATGTAAAAATTGAACACAAATAAATATTCTATTATATACTTATTAATAAATATCGGTTAAAGAACTCAATTTGAGAAAATGCTTGATAAGTTGCCGTATAATTTTCTTGCAAGATATGTTCGTTAACTTTTCATTCCAGGACACTGACCACTCCTAAACACTGCACGACCGATGAAAGATGCATCACTTGGGAACCGCCCGCTTGAACCAGATGGCATAAGCACCACAATACTGCAAGCCGCATGGACCAACCACAACTAGCAGGCTTGTAGAGCGCGCAATAATGCGTCACGAATTACCACTATTCTACAGCTGATAATATACACGACTCCTCTAAGAATACAATTCTAACAGATCCATTCAACCTCTTCCTACCTTACCTTGACCCTGTCTATGCAGAAGAACGTATATAAGACGTAGGCAAAGGCATCCCTACCTGCATCAAGAGATCGCCTTATTCTCACCCCCACTCCTTCCCTTGAATAACAATACAAGTCCGTCGAGTAACTAGTTGTTCGCAAGGAGAAAAACAATCCGGGTAATGCATATAACGCCGAGTGATTATCCCCGTAAAGACGATAATCAGGTCCATTGCGAAAGACTAAATACTTGTGCAGAACGATTTGAGCGGTTCCGCAACGTGATGATTCTTTCATCGGTATAGTGACTGTGTTTTGGAGAACGGCCGTGTTACATCTTTCGTACTTTTATATTAGTGAGGTTGTTCATGATAGGAACAAAAAAAGAAGACAAAAAGGGGAGATAATTTGGTGGAGCATTTTTGACTAGCAAGTTAACTGTATATATTCTCAAACGCACGCCTTGTCTAGGCTCACTAACAATTTAATTAAAATGTCAGTTATGTGTACGTACAGGTGTGTAATCATTTGTAAAACAAATATACCAACTAGCCACCGCATCAAGGCGACCACATCATGGCCTAACATTAGCCCGAGGAATATCGAGAAATCGTACATGAGCACTATCGAGTATTATAATAAAATGTAAATAAATTTGAAATTTTTTATACAGCACTGGGCAGAAACCTATTTAAAATGTACATAATAGCCTAATCAATTCTGTAATAAGTATAGACTTAGTTTAAGCATATATAGGGAAGTATTGACATTTATTGTAGCCAGTTAAGATAAACACAATTAAGTGTTAAGTAGGCGAACTCACCTCGGTGGAGCTCGCTTCATAACATATATGTGTTGATGTTTGACGTAGATGGAAAGTAGACACTACAATATTGTCATATTACATACACTTTAATTCTTTCACATATATGTAAAAAAAAAGTTATTATCTCTCTCTCTCTCTCTTTCTCTCTTAACTAGATTTAAAGTCATAATTTGCATCATATTACCAAATACCAACAAAATATTTAAAACAAGCAATACATAATGTTACTCCTCATGTATTGTTACATAATTTAGAATCTAGTATTATGTTTAGAATATAACTTGTGTGATTAATAGTATTCTAGTAAATTTCAATATTTTTCTGTAATTCTGTAATCGTCATGATATATTACGTAATGATGAAGTGGTTGTATAGAAGAGAAGGACTATCAGGCCTTAATCCCGCCATCAATAAAGACGTCAATCAATCAATTAATCAATTTCTCTCTCTCTCTCTCTCCTCTCTCTCTCTCTCTCTCTCTCTCTCCCCCGCTTAAGCGTTGTAATACATAAAAAACATGTATTCTATTATTACGTAATATTTTATTTCATATGTATCTGACATTGTATTATTAATTATTATTGTGCCTTTGTATCTTTAAAATGGTTTTAAGAGAAGGCCAAACAAGCCTTAATCTCGTCATCAATATAGACTACAATCAATCAATTTATCAATCAATCAAACAATAAATCAATCAATCAATCTCTCCGATTTTAAAGTTACGGGAAAAAATATTTGATGGTGATGGGGGTGTTGGTCAAGGATTTACAAACTTTTGGTGGAGGTGCCGGTCCAGACAATTTTTTCATTTATAGTTGGGGGCTATTACATCAAATTATATTTTTTTTTACCACATAATCTATAGGTCAATACTTCACTAAAATGACCTTTTAAAAAATTATATCTTGCAACTGTGATTTTACACGAATTTTTTTATTTTTTTGATCCAGAAATTTGCAAAAATTGGTGTTTTGGGTAACTTCTTAAATCTTCTTTAACCTGCTTCTTTGTTGTTCCACATAGATACTAGAGCATCGTACCAATCTAAAATGCCCCTTCATATCATCGTGTCTTGAAACTGTGCACAAATATACACTCAAACATGCAAAAAAATGCATTCCAACATCAACCCCGGGTTCTTGGTATTCCGTATATTTTGACCGAACCACTTGCCCAAATTACAAAACAAAATGTATATATAATTTACAGAAAAGGCTGTTGAGTACGTCAATAATGGTCAATATTTTTTTGGATAAAAATCCTCCAAGGTCATGGGGCATAAAAATCGTCCCCATGTTATTTCTTATGGAAGATTTTTGTCGATGGAACGTAGCTCGAAAAATATAAAGTTTGACCATTTGTTTCGGGTCATGGAAGACCCAATAATTTTTCTGTTAATTGCTGAATTCATTACAAGTAAGCCTGATTGAAATATATTTTTTGAGTTTAGCGGGTGAATACCCCTTTAATACAAAATACCACTCAGTGAAAATCCAGACATTAATAAATGAATTGGTAGAAAATTAAAATGTGTATTATTTACAGGTAAATTTTCATTGTTTATTTTAACATGCATAATTATAACCGTCTTTAAACCTAGTCCACCTGACAAAAGACAGTTTAGTACCCAAACTCGACCCGACCGTCAAAACCTCCACCCCACACAACCTTAATATAAAGTAAATTTAATCATTGTTATAACAGGAGTTTCAATAAATGAAAGATGTGGCACAAATAAAATTAAATTCAAAATAGAGAAAATATGTTTTTTCTATTGTGTTAGTAGTCCTGAGTGACTGATGTTTCTTCCAAAGCCAAATGCCCGGGATTGTTTGTAATCGTAACATAAGTAAATAATCAATTATTTTGTAATCATGTAAACTTTATTTTATCATGCATGTAAATGGATCCGTTAGTGTAACGAGGCTAAACATTGTATAATGCTCCTGGTGAAATCATACATATTGCGAGAGAGCTTAATATTTATAATATGAAGAAGAAAATTGTAAATTAATTATAGCTATTACCGTTCCGGGGTGTGCATCCGAATTTCAAACATCAATGTGTTGGCCCTAAAAACATAAGGAAATCCATTGCATAGAAATAAACAGAGTGCCCTGTACAAAATAACTTTATTAATATTTCAAATTTAAGGCTTTCGCGGCCCGGTAATAATTAACACAATTAACTGGTCGGGACATTTCGCCGCGTCGATTCTGCTTTTATTGCGTTTGACGTTTTTATGCGTTTGATGCTCGAGAAGAACAGTCGGCGGTTGCTAAACATGCTTGTGAAAATGCTAATAATCCAAGACATGAAATTCTGTTTGATAGTGCCACAATAGTTTGCAAAGAGCCTCGGTTACTGCCAAGATTGGTTAGAGAGTCCATTGAAATAGCTAAAACCCCAAACATTTTAATGGTGATGTTGGGTTTAAGCTGAGCGGGTCGTGGGCGCCCATAGTAAAACTATTCAAGACAACTCCAACGCTGGCCGTATCGTAAATAAACGCATTATCCCGAGATCTTACTCCGGTTTCGAATGCAGGCTTCTCGTCCTCCCTGTCCCGGAAATGGATCAGCCCCAAGAAAGTGGAAGTTCGACGGATTAGTGATGTACGCACCAGAATTCATTCGTATAATGTGAGGTTGATCTGGTTGTGAAACATAATATACATTGAGAGCTTAATAATTTATAGAAGCAAGAAAGCCGATCATGTAACTGTTTGTTTTGTTGTTGTTATTTTCGTTTTTCTATGGGAATGCCTTGTCATTGGCCTTTTTGTAAGTTTTTAATTTTATTTCATTGTTTTCTGAGGATAGCCCAAAAACAGTTGAGCTGAAATCCTTCAACGCAATAAAAGCAGAAGTCGACGCGCGAATGACCCGACATAATTGGTTAACTTATTAATATTATTATTAAAATGAAGGAATGACAAGACGTCATATTTTTTTATCTTTTAGTGTGATAAGTTAAATTAAATAAACTATAACATTGTGTAGCTTGTTAGATAATACTTATGGTACTTTGGTATAATTAACTTTTATATGGCTGAAGCTTGCTCCGATAGATAATTTACCTCTAATGATAAATCTGACGCCTGTGACTGCTAGGATGATTGCACAAGTGATGTCTTGAAGTGAGTGGGTGAAGTAGAGCAGATCACGCAGAAGGCGGCAAATTGAAAACGATCTAGCGTCAAACTTGTCTGTCTGTCTATCTGTCTGTCTGACTGTCTATCTTGCCGACAATCTATCGATCTAATCTGTCGATCAATACGAGATTAGCAACACATCATATATTCTTGTCATGATATATTGTGTTATTTTACCATACACAAGATTTCAAGATCTTGCTATGTCTGCTTTCAAGAGAGCTATTAACTCGACTACATTTTGATTGCTTAAATTAATTTAATCTGATTTTGAAATCGCGAATTGTTAATGTTTTGTTAATTTTTCACTTCTATGTTTGTCTTTTTTATTTATTTTTTCTAAAGAAGTTCTATGTTTTATAAGTGCTTGTATATTCTCATAATTTGGTGTGTAGAGGCTGGCAGACACCTTGTGCTTGGGGCATACTGCCCTTTTCTGCAAACCTTTCTACTAATAGTGGGAAAATAAATAATACATAATATACTGAATGCCAGCATTGCTGTTCTGTGCCATGACACAGGTATTTAGGCCCATTAAACGAATTGTATCTGAAAATGGATTTTGTTTAAAATTTACCGGGCAGTTCAGTTTTTAGGGTTGGGGTATTTTGAAATTTTACTCAGAAATAAAAATCCGGTTTGAAATTTTTGCCCCTTTTTTTTATTTTCCTGAGTAATACTTATTTTCCCGGGGATTTATTAAATTTTTTAAATCGGGAAAAAAAAATTGCTATTTAATTTAAAAGAAAAAAATTTTTTGGGGAAACCCCCTGAAATAAAAATTTTTAAATTTTTAAAAATTATTTTAACTCACTTTTTTTTTTAATTTTTTTTCCTTATGATTTTTTTGGCTTTTGTGCTTTAAATTAGGGGTTTAATTTCCGCAAAAAAAAAATTTTTTTCATAAAAATACAAAAATTTGATTTAAACAGTTTATACATGAGCAAACCCCTTAAGATAAATTTTTAAAAACTTCTTTTTGGGGGGATGAAAAGAATATTAAATTGTAAAATTTATAGAGAATTTAAAAGATTTAAAACTTTGGGTTTTATATGTATCCCTTTACAGGGTTAGTGTAGTTTACAAAATTCTTTACTAAAAAAAAAAAATAATCATTTAAAAGGAAATATTCTCCCCGACAAATGTTTTTACCGTACAAAAGAAAATTTGAATTTTTTTTTTAAATCAATTTTTAAATATTTTTTAGTCGGAATTTTGTTAAAAAATTTTGTATTTAAAAAAAACTCCCCCTTTTGTGTGTGCCCAGTTTTTTTTTTGTAAAATTTTGTTTTTTAGCTTTTTTGGTTTTTAGTGTCATCCCGGGGTTGTTTAGGCTCGCTGTAGTTTTTAGTATATAAAACGTTTTTAAAAAGGGTTTTTTATATTATTTGTTTCTCAAACTTTATGTAATTTCCCAAATATATTTTTAAAACACACAGGGTTTTTTAAATTTTTGATTTTATTCTTTTTGAGAGGTAATTTTAAATATATAAAAATTTTTGAAACATGAGGGTAATAATATTATTTTATAAGGGGGCTTCAACAAAAAAGTTATTTTGTATTATGAATGTAGCTCAAGCATCGCACACGAGATTCAAGTTCAATAGGTGAGCCGGCCGGTTTGATACCAGCCACCATAGAACGCTATCCCCGGGATCTCATTAGACGAAATTTGTATTAAACTTGAAAAAAATGCCCTCCTATACACATAATTTAAAAAATGAATGGGAACCATATTTTCCTAACAACTTTTCTACAAAAAATTAATAAACCAAAAACACAAATTTAAAATTTGAAATTTTGGTCTAAAAAATTTGCCCTTTTTCACTGAAAGGTTTCCCGTAAAAAAAAACTTTAAATTCTAATAAAAGCAACGGACTGTAGAATAACATAAACATGGAAATAAAACTACGCAAGGATGTCTCAGCCTATATTTTACCCTGAAAATCTGCCACGTGCCAGAGTCCTGTGCGTTGGCTACAGTGGCTTCAGCACCTATCGTTCACATCGCCTGCAATGCGTCCGCAGCATTAATGAGCATCCATTTAAAACACATCCTATTTATATTCGCTGAATCGTCCAATAAAACCAATGGAATGTAAACGGTGCCCCGCGGAACATTAAAAATCAGCGATTGCTTCCACATTTTTCATGGGCCCTCCTAAAAAGTGGGCCGCAAACCCCCAGATCGGCGATGCCCGCGCTTACTTTCCAACCGCCAGACGACAGAAAACGGACGGGCAAACAGACGGACAGCCCGGAAACAGACAGACGGGCCCCATGACCGGAAAAAAGATGACCAGGTTCCCGGGAAACGAAAAATTAATCCCCACGGCCCCGCGAATTGCTAAATTACGTTTACAATTATTCGTATTGAGGAAACGGAAAAAAGGATTTTTGTACTATCTGGGTTTTAAATTTTCCCCGCCCTTTTTTTTAAAGATTTTAAAATTTTTCTTTTTTTTTCTCAATGAATTTTAAAATAGGGTTTTTAAAAATTAATTTGTTTTTTTAATTTTTTTTGTTCCAATGTTTAATTAATATTTTATGTTTTTTTAAAAAAATTTTAAACAATTAAAAGTTTTTTTTAATTTCCTTTTTAAAATTAATTGGGTTAATGAAATGGTTTTTAAACTAAAAAAAACCCCCTTTTGGTTTAAAAATTTTAATTTTTTAAGAAATTTAAAAAAGGGGTTAATTAAAAGGTTTTACAAATTTTAAAGCGGAAAATTTCCCTAATTTTTTTTTCAATTAAATTAAAATTATTAAAAAAAATTTTAAAAAATAAAAAAAAAGGGTCCTTTTTATTTTTTTATTTTTGTTTAGGTTTTGGGGGTTATGTTAAAATTTAAACCCCTTTAAATTTAGGTTTATATAGAAAAAACTTGTTTTTTTGGTTAAATTATTTGCTTCTTCCCCCTTAAAAAACCAAAAACCCAAAATTTTAAACTTTTTTGGCTATTGATCTAGTGTTGGGGAAAAAAAAATTATTTTTTCCTTTTGGGAATTAAAAAACGGAAAATTTCCCCCATCGACCAGCCCCCAAAAATTCACAAAATTTTCCCACGATCCCCCTTTAAAAACCCGTCACAATAAAACTTAAATAACACATCTTGTGTGTGGTTTTATATTATATATTTTCTTATATTCTTACATTCTTGTTTGTTTTGAAGCCGGGATTTTTTGGGGTTTTAAAAATGGAATTCATATACGCATTTTTGCTTGGCGGGGATTCCACCCCCCCGTCCCCTTTGGAAATATCACCTTGGGGCCCTTTGCTTTACACCCCCATAAACCCCCTGCAAAAACGGCCCCCCAAATTATCATACTTTTTTTACTCATTTTTTTAAAGAAATTTCTTTTTTTAATGTTTTATAAAAAAGGAAAAAAACCCCGTTTTGTTTTTTTTTCAACATGAACCCGGGTTTCGTTTTAAACTCGAGACTCTTATTCAAAAGAAAACCCCGGTTTTTTGATTCTAGCGCGAAAACTCGGATTCGGCAACGCCCCCGATTTTCTAAACCAGTAACCCCCCCAATCCCCCCCCTAAAATTTTTTCCCCATTTTTTGTCTTCGGGCGTTCAAAAGAAAGAAAAAGGTTTACGCCCTTTTTAAACTTTCCTTTCAAACACCCCTGTACAACAGCCCAAAATACCACAAAAAAATACTTAAATGTATTTAAAATTTAAAAAAAAAATTTGTGCAGGTACGGACCAAACCCACAACGATCAAGAGATTTAAAAAATCACTGACAGTCTTGCATCAAAAGGTTTTTGTTAGGTTTTCAACAATTGTAGGAGACAGTTTTGAAATTCAACTGGGTTAAAAGCCTGTTTTGGGAAAATTTTTGGGGCCCCAAAGGGGATTTAAAGATGTGTTTTTTCCCAAAATTTTATTTTATTTTTCCCTCCCCCTCTAAGATCGGGGGGGTTGCGGAAACATTTCCTTACACAACACTGTCAAAAGCTGGAAAAAGAAGACATAGCCGATAATTAATTACCCGGAAACGGACGCGGGCGGCCCCCGTCCCCCCCACTCCCTTTTTTTGGGGGTGGACCCCGTCCCCCACTTTTTTTTTTTGTAAAAAAAATTTTGATTTTTGCCCAATTTACAACGATAAATTTTTCGGTTTTTTGCATTTTGTCCGTATTTTTTTGAAAAGCCCCAAAAATCACGCTTTAAAAAAACCTCCTTTAAAAATTTTTCGCCGGCGGCGCCAAATGGGTTTTAGGGCTCGCCCTCCAAAAACCCCCCCGCTGTTTTTTGCCTGAAATCGCTTTTTTCCAACAAAAATTCACTTGGAAAAATGGTTTTAACCCCATCCAGACCCCCGCCCTCCCCCGGGGCCCCCTCCCCCCCCCCCCCCCCGAGGAAGGGGATCGTTTAAGCCCCCCCACCACATTTTTTTTAAAAAATTAAACCCCCTGACCATTTGCTAGAACCAGGGGAACTTTAAGACAAACCAGTGGGTTTTGGGGAGGGGATTTGACTAGGGTAAAAATAATCCATCACGAATTTTCACGCTGTCTTTAAAACACCCTAGAAAGTTAACCCCGCCCACCCAGCAATTACAAAAGAAAATTCATGCAAAAGCTCTGTTGGGCCGGGGAAAAAAAAACCCGAGCTACATACGTGGGAATTTTGGGGGTTCTTTTGGAAAAATTAAAATACTACACGTTTTTTTTATAATTGCTATATTTTAATAATATATATATTATGAAAAAATGGTATTTTTTATTATGATGGGGCAGTTTTCGGAAAACTTCGTTTACACAAAAATGGGCCCCAACTTGCCGTGCAGTGGGTTTTAGTAAAATTCTTATCCAAATTTTTCACCTCTTTTCCCTTGCAAAAAACAATAATTCCTTGAATTCAGATGTATTAAAGTCGTTTTCAATTTTAAAAATTTTTATTTAAACTTATTAATTTGATGGGGCAAAAAAATAAAAAATTATTTTAGTTTTAAGTTAGAAAAAGTTCATTATGCAAATATTTAAAACACTTTTGGGAAAAAACTCCTTTTTTTTTTTAACACTAAAATTGTTTAAATCCCCAAAAGCTCCAAATGGCAAGTTTTTTTTCCGTAACTTGAAAAATAGCCAACCCAGAGTTCTAAGGTCTGTGTTCTCACCCCTAAATTAGGCCTAAAATAGTGTATGGTGCGCCAGCATGGCATCCAACCACCAAGAAAACATGCACAACCTAGATCACTACAGAATCGAGCAACTAAAGCAATCTTGGGGTACAAAACTGACCTCCGTAGCGCTTCTAGAAGAAAAAAATCTTAATATACCTAGTTTGGAGGCTGTATTCAAGAGATTGGACATTATTTTCCTCAAGAGGTGTATGAGTGGAACCATTGATCTTGACCCTCTTGTGCGCCTTACCCCAGTAAATCGGACTGAGATTTTAGGACGCGGAAGTAATAAGGCGCCAATTGCTCGAACAAGTGCATTCCAGAAATCCATTTACTACAGGGAGGCAGCGCTCTGGAATGCACTACCTTCTGAAGTAAAGGAACTTCCTCTCGGTAGGTTCGAGGGAGCAGTCAAGAGAATGTTTTTTTAAGAGTTTGATATGTATGTCTGTTTCATCTTGTTTGATATGTATTTTATTATTGTTGTATATAATTCTAAGGATGGGTGTATAATGTATCAAATGGATCTTCGGTCTGCTATTAGCATCCATCCGTATGTTTATTACATAATATGTAATGAATGTACGGAATAAACACATAATAATAATAATAATAATATGTTTATTGTAATAAAACAACGTTTCGCTTTCAGAAATTACTGAAACTATTTCCGTCGTCAGTTTTTTTTATAAAAAGAATCAATCAAAAGTATATCAAAACAAACAAATATGTTTGAAAAAAAAGCATATTTTTTTTTAAAACAAAAAGCGTAAAATTGCGATTTTCATGAGATAGGATTTTTCGATTTCGCTCAAATTTTACCGGAATATATTAATTTATAAAATTAACGTTCTGTGAAAAAATCATTGTAATCGAATAAAGCATGTAGGTGTTATAAGTCGAAGAAATTTTAAAAAATCGAAAAAATCGTAAAATTGTGATTATTATGAGAAATAATTTTTCAATTGCGCTCAAATTTCACACGAATATATAAATTCATAAAATTAAGGTATTTTTGTTTATATCCTTGATTTTCACATTTTTATTTATTTATTTATTTACCGTCTATCCTATTCAGTTATAAAAACTGATTTACAAAGGAGGACAACTAAATAAATCTAGTTACATAGATGCAGAAACAACAATAAACTACATTTTCGTAGATATTTGAATAGTAGCTATTTGAATAGTAATGCATTTAATGAAAAAATAAAAAAAAAAAAAAGGGTGTAGAATGAAAAAAAGAAAAGAAAGGGGGGAAAAAGGAAAAAGAAAAAAAACAAAAAAAAAGAAAGAAAAGAAAGAAAAAAGAAAAAGAAAGAAAGAAAGAAAGAAAGAAAGAAAGAAAGAAAAAAAAAACATTAAAAAAGAAAAACGAAAAGAAAAAACTGATTTATTAGACGATCCCACTCAAACGAATATGAGGTTTTGCCAAAAATCAGGAACAGCAAATCGGGATTAATCAATTTTTCGCGGAGAAACCACCGAACGCGAATCTTCATTCTTGTGTTCAAATCTTGATACAATTTAGTGCAAAAGATCTTGACTCTAATATATAATTATATCAGATATATAATTATATAAATTGTTCATGTCAAAAACTGATCACAGCAATGATACAGGACACCTAACTCAAGTTGCAAGTTCCACCAGTGGGGGGGCAACCAGACAATCTAGGCAGAAAATATCAATTGAAAATACATTGAATACATCAAAATCAAAGCAATAATGAACAAACAAAGAGAACAGCAAATCATAAATAAGAACATATGAAGATAATTAACATTACATAAACACAGAGACAATGCCCCACAAATAAATAGTAAAAATCAATTCTTCTTTGTTCTTCGATTCATTATCATTGCTTCATTTTACTTTTAAATTGTACTATTCCTAGCTCAGTAAACTGGCTTCTAATTCATAAGAAATTGAATTCCCAAAAGGATACTCCTCTGTACAAGAATGATTTTTCTTAATGATTCAGAAATTAATTTAGGAACTTTCAAAGAGTTTATTAGAAAAGAATTTCTATCACGATCAACAAATTGAAAATATTGGGTAAAATACCTGAATACATACCTTTCAATATTTTGTATGTATTTACCAGTACGCTATATTTCATTCTTTCCTCAATCGTGAAGCAATCAGATTGTAATCTTGGCTCATAGGAATTGAATCAAACAGATGGTCAATTCTCTTCTGAAGTACAATATTCGGTAGAAGGTCTTACTGCCCAAACCACTAAACAATAATCAATAGAGTGAATATAAGAATCTACAAGTAACCTCAACATTCTCTCTGTTACAAACCTCTTCATTTTTACTTATAATTCCTTTTGCTGATGATATTTTATTACATACATATTCATAATGTTTCTTAAATTTAAATTACAATCTAAGAAAACTCCAAGATATTTAAATTCATATACTCTAGAAATTAGCTTACCATTACAATTCAACGTCAAATGAATATCATTCATGCTTCTATCATTAGCCTTATGAAAAATCATAAATTTGTTTTACTATAATTTAAAATCAAATTCCTGAGTTTTAACCAATCATCCATCCTCTTTAAAACTTCTTGAAGACGTCTTACGATCTCTTCAACATCCACACCTTCTAAATAAAAGACCAAGTCATCAGCATGTAAGATATAATTGATTCCTCCCATTATAGTAGATATATCATCTATGTAAAGAATAAATAAAAGGGGTCCTAATATTGATCCTTGTGGTACGCCACAAAATATATTGAATACTTTTGAACTATATTTTGCAAGATTGATAAACATTTTTCTTTTTTAAAAATAATCCGCCAATATTGATAACAAATAAGGACTTATGTTATACTGGTTTTTAGTTTTATTAAAAGAGGTAAAAAAGGTACTGAATCAAAATATGCTCTCCTAAGATCAACAAAAACAGCTCCAACCTTACCATTCCGCTTGTCAATCCCTTTATAGATAAATCTGTGAAAGCTAGAAGGGCACTTTGCGTTGATCTACCTTTCCTAAAACCCATGTTGGTTTTCACTTAAACCTTCAGATGCATCCACTTCATGTAATAACCTCTTGTGCAAAATATTTTCAATAATTTTCCCTACAATTGGAAGAGTTGATATAGGTCGATAAGAATTCCTATCACTCTTTTTACTTTACCCTTATAAACTTCTATGTGTGAAAAAAGTTAAATTTTATCAACCTTGGATATTGTCTTTATTTGTTTTGATATACTTTTGAGAATATGATTTTTTGTTTTTCATAAGAAACCTGAGGACGGGAATAGTTTCAGTAATTTCCTAAACGTTGTTTTTTACAATAAAATAAAGAGTTATGTCTACTAAAGTGTTTTAAATAACTAGGAAGCTTCGCAAACGCTTTTTCAGGAGCGTTGTTGGATGAGCATATTTTTTTTAAACAAAAAAGCGTAAAATTGCGATTTTCATGAGAAATAATTTTTCAATTACGCTCAAATTTCACACAAATATATAAATTATAAAATAAAGGTTTTGTGAAAAAATCATTTCAATCGAATAAAGCATGTAGGTGTTCTAAGTCGATGAAATACTTTTAAAATCGAAAAAAATCGTAAAATTGCGATTTTTTTGATTGCGCTCAAAAACGTGGCAGTTCTAAGTTTAGAGATTGACTATGTGTAAGAAATGTTAAATTTTATCAACCTTTTGGCTACTGTCTGTCTGTCTGTTGTCACAATCATTTAAAATTAGTAGTCTAAATAGAACGATCAAAAAGTTAGTAATTGATTAAATACTTCCTCCGATTGGCAAACGTTCTTTTGTTCAGATCGTCCTACAACAAGGTTGATTCAGAATGATTATAAAAGCAGAGTTTATCTTACTCGGCACCTCCACCAAAGATTTAAATGTATGGGATTATATTGATGTTCTTTGACAATTTGTTTCCCTAAACAAATAATCATGGAGATGAGTAGGGTACGTAGTGACAGACGAATCCGAGCGGCAATCCCGACTGAAAGTTTTTGCAAACTTTACTTAGTTAAATAAATAATTAATTAAATAAATAAATAAATTCTTATTTGAATCTACCCACACAGTCATATAACTGATTTTCAGTGGGGGACAGTAAACCAAAGCGTCCAAGCCAACCCTGTAGACTTCGACGCAATCGACGAGTGAGCGATATCCAACCAAAGATCGATATTTTTTAATAGGAATTATAGCAATCAGTAGTATGAACAGTGCGAAAATCTGGGATCAATGCCAGAATCAACAAGGCTGATTCAGAACAACTTTAAATTTATTATGTACCTCGTTGCTAGGACGGCTCCATAGTCACCGTTTACAAATTCCTAACCCAAGAACTGATGGACTTAAGTCCAAATCAGAAGTTTTTAAAAACTTCTGTCTATGGCGGGAATCGACCCTGGACCTTCTGCATTGTAAGCAGAGACGCTAACCACAAGACCAACGAGCCACGGGACAAAATATGTGATTTAGTAACGTAAAACATGCATTGGACATTCTCACAAAACCTTCTTTAATTGCACCTATTGCCTAGTTTTAGATCCGTTATTTGTCCGTGTGCCATGTCCCGAGAAAACTAAATTAAATAAATAAATTTGTATTTATAGTCTACCCACTCATTCACAACTGATTTTCTGTGGGGGACATTACATTTACGGCCAACCAAGCCAACCCTGTAGGCGCCGACACCATAGACGAGCGAACAATGACAATGAAGCTGGACACGAATACACCTGCGGACAGCGCCAGAATCAAATAAACTAAATTACACTACAATGTTTGCAACTGAAAGTGATTTTCTACAAACCTTTTTATTGAAAAGTTACTATACATTGATGAAGTTTTCATTCGGAACACCCTATTTATCAAAGTTAAAAATGCGCAACGAGTAATGTTTTCTCATAAGACGCATTTTCGTTTATAAACTTTCAATTTCTCACCCGAATTACGTATACTTAAAACCGCTTTTAATCTCTACGAAAGTTTAGGTCAGATCAAGACCTAGTTTCGATTTCCGCGTATTCGACGATAGTGCCGGTCATCGCACACCCATCAAGTGTATTTGTTTGTGTGTCATCTGAGTGTAGCGGCATGTTCCTTCCGGGCGGTTTACTTACCTGACCACAGAGCGGAAAGATAAGGGGATTCACTGGTAGCGACTCTGCTTCCAGGGTTCGATTCCCGCTCTAGGCAGAAGTTTTTAAACTTCTGATTTGGACTTCAGTCCATCAGTTCTTAGCTTAGGAATATGTAAACGGTTACTTTAGAGCCGTTCTAGCAACGAAGCACATAATAAATTCAAAGTTGTTCTGAATCGACCTTTTTGATTCTGGCGTTGATCCGCCGGTGCTCGCACTGTCCATACCACTGATTGCTTTATTTCCTATTAAAAATATCGATCTTTGGTTGGTTATCGCTCACTCGTTGATTGCGTTGGGGCCTACAGGGTTGACTTAGTTGCTTTGGTTTAATGTCCCCTGCAGAAAATCAGTTATATGACTGCGAGAGTACTCTAAAAATACGAAATTATGTATTTATTCAAATCTGTTATAGGATGCTATGTATACCCCTCTTCAGGTCACGGAGTTGATTTTAAAAGTAAGCCGTACTGAGCTCCCATTTAGGTATCCACAAAAAGGGAGTTAACGCATTCTCCGAAGTTATTATTTCATAGTTATTTAACCTCTGTTATTTATTATGAGTTAGTTTTACACCTAAAATGGGTTAACAGCAGCCAACTAAAATAAACCCCAATTTGTTTAAACACATTTTTGTTGATCTGGGCCCAGGCTAACTATAGGTATGTTGCGGATACGAAAATTGTGGAGGGATGTCTGGAGGTGTTTAAGAGGACTCAAACCCTTGCATTCGTCTTTGAAAAATCCTTCAGTCATGATTGCCGGTAACTAATCAGATAAAATATATTTTTGGTTTGGCAGGTGAATACCCCTATAATTATTTATAAAACGAGTTATAGGTAAAAGTCGAACAAAGATGTTTTTATTACACTCGTAAATTAAAAAAACATACAATTGATTATTGCATCACATATCGTGCATATTCTGTCAAACATTATGCGGACAAAAAACACATAGTACTTAATAAACTGTAGATTAACACATTTTGAAACAATCAAATTATAACAATAATTTATAATAACACAATAATAAGTAAAACATATATATCATTCGATCACTGTGACCTTGTCGTATAACTCAATACAACATAAAATATATAAACTCAATTTGCTTATTTTAAGACCCACTTGAGTTATAAAAACATTTTGAAAAACGTAAATTCGTTGGTAATAGTTATTGAGTGATAAGTGATATCGTTGAGTCAGTAGTCCTACCGGATTCATTAACATATAAAGTATAGATTTCGATTCACGAGACTTGGATGAAGGCATCGACGGATGTATCCTTCGAGTTCGTCTAATATCTGTGTCGTAATAATATAATGATTCGTATGAAAGTTCCCAGTGAACCACTTTCGCCTCTTCAAATGAAAACGAATATAGGAACTACTTGTTGAAGTTAGTAGCACAAGAGAAGCAAACGAAACATAATGGCAAAGAATTCTTCAGCGGTAAACATTACAATGGTCAGTTTATTTTTTTGTCGGTATATTCCTAATGAAAAAAGTTTGAAGCCTGTGTTTGATTGTATTCGTAGAAAATTGCTAACAGGAGATAGTATTACCGGGTCAACGAAACTAGAGTACTTAAAACAATAAGTGCGTGTTGTGCTAGTGGCGTTTCTTTTAAACAACAATAGATGATAGGATATGATAGGACGTTTGCAAAATTATTCTTTTAAACCTTGGTTTCTGATTGAACTCTGCTGGGTTATAATCTGGATTATAAAAAACCTGTTATCTATATAAAAATGAAATGCAACTTAGGAACTTACTTTTACATAAAAACAAATAACATTTTTGCAATATTTCGGGTATTTTCCAAAACTTCAAAAAGAAAAAACAAAAACGTCTCCTCAGCAAGGTCGATACATCAAAACAATCACTGTCATCTTGTTATCATTTAAATTATATAATTACAAAACAAATCAAAAGTTATTCCACAATATTTCTATGGCTTCGATGCTTCGACACAAACCCCTTCCAAATAGCCGGTAAATCAATGCTATAAGTGCTGATAGCATCATGAGCAACTGCTATTAAGGCAGCCTCGGTTTAAGTAAATTTCCATTCATTTAGCAATTCTCAAATATTTGGAATACGTCAAAACCACCCAAATTATTCTTCGTTTTCTGACTGATTGACAGCAAATGTTGAAAATCTAGTCTCCATTATTATTCGCAGTACACAAAGTTTTATTCACATAACAAAAAATCATGTTTTCTGCCCGAATAAGAGCGCACCAAACATCCAGCCAGTCTTCCGCGCTTACAAAATCATTTGTGCAAAGTTTAATATGTTGGCTCACCACATGAAATGCCCCCCTGCCGAATATCTGGTATTGCAGTTTTATAACTACTAGCCGGGGGGTTGGGGGGGGGTCCGCTCCCCCGTAATTACGCCTCCTCCGCACATCCGCTTTCCAGTGGATCTTCTGTAGTTTATACCTGCCAGCAAGACGCGAGTCTCTGAGATATTTAACCCGTGCTTTATCATCATATCGACCCGTCTAAATGCCTAAATTATTGCCAACACGAACATCGTGAGCGGTGATGTATTATAAAGATTTGACCCCGAGTAATAAGGTGTTTGCGGATAATTTGGGGATGGGGAATAGTACAGAATATGCCCGCAAGTTAAATATCTTCACGGTGAGAATGAGGCAAATTTGTATTTGAATTCCAGGTAAGAAAATGAAACACAGATATTTTTTAAGGAAAGTTCTTTAATACAACATTTTTGAAAGTCCTAAAACCTCTAAACATTGTCTTTGGAAAAACCATCCTGGTTCTTACGTTAGTTGTTGTGTTTAACTAGTTAAATAATCATTGTTAAGAATAACAGAAATACACATTATACCCACACATTATAAATCCTTTAATACATTTTTTTTTTTTTTTTTACCCAATGACTCAACCATATTTTGTGTCTGTTTTGTGTCACAACTTTAATAGACTTCCCTATTAAGGAAGTCTCCTCAGTCGTAGATATTAGCGCTGGTGTACAGAATCAGTAGATATTCACTTAAAAACACCATCGCCGTAGTTTATAACATTCTAAAGTAAAAACTGTCTATTCCACAGAGGTACAAAGTTTTATGTTTACTCTCTCCCACGCTTTTATTGAGAAATGACGTGTGACGTCATATCTCAGTAGACAGCGTTGTTTACGAATGAAATTGACCGTGCACGGTCTCCTAGATCGCGAAGCTAAATTCGCCTCTCGGCCGTTCACCAGCTCGTGTTAAAACAATAATTTATTTATTGTTGACATTTTCTTTATTTTTGTTAGGCCCTATCATAAAACCATTAATCGTTATAAATGTATACACAAATATGCAAATGTTACATCTTAATGTACAAATTATTGTTTATTAGCATTTTTTAATCATATTAGAAACAAATTTTATTCTAAACAGGCTAAGTAAGTATGATAATCAGCAAACATTTTTTTTTATGACCACACGGTGATTGGTTGTATGGTTATGCTGACTTATGACGTATTGTCCTGTTTTTCCCGCCATTATTACGTGTAAAACTTTAAGCTCACTTTTATGACGGAAAATATTTTACAAATAACAACATTTTTATAGGTATATATAATCAAAAACTGGCCCTGAATACAGTAGAATAAAAAAAAGTTGTGAGACTTCCCTATTCGAGATTTGTTTTATTTTACTATGCACACAAAGAAATTAGCCAGCGTTTATTAATAAACTAACTATTAACTAAAGTTTCGCTTACACGATTACACACGATTGCACAATGTATAAAATACGAATTTTTTAAAGTGCACTAAAGCCCACCTGTTAAAAACTTAGCTTTCCTGTGCCATCTGACATAATGCACATTACAGCAACCTATCGATCAATGTTCCAACCAACTTTTCTCCATAACGATACCAACATTCTTAGCCTAATTTACAATAATGTTGTACTCCCCCCTCAATAATACGCTCTGTAATACCCTCAACAACTTGGCAATGGACTATGACATGTTTAATAAATCGAATATTAACATATTATTTTACCATGCAAGTGTAATATATTTTTTGTTATTTTAATTTAATTCTGGTATAGTAAGTAAGTAAGTAAGTACGTAATTTTATTCATTTGACTAATACAGAGTAGAAGTATAACACTTTCGCCTATTCTCTAGAGAGAGAGAGAGATAGGTGGAGTGAAATGAATAAGGTGATAATAAAATTAAGGTTAACAAATGTTATAGATAATACATAAATAAATGTAATAATACAATATGAAACATAAAAAATGCAATTACATTTACAATGATGCACACAATAATAATTACTACATTGTAAATATTGATATTAATGACAATCAACAAGGTAATTTATTTGGGAGAGCCGTCAGATAGAAACTCATGAAGTGAGTAATAACTGTTTTTGAGCAGGAAGGACTTAAGATTAGATTTGAAAGAATTGTCAGATGGACATAAGCGAATTTTATTCGGAAGGTTATTATAAATAATTGATGCTAAGTAGTATGGACCTTTAGAGGAAAGGGAAAGATTATGAAAGGAAATATGAACTTTATACCTCTATACCTCTATATTTATTATTCTCAAAATAATTACATATTCATTTTATTTCTATATAGTCACTCTTATTAATTTAATTAGTAATCATTAAAGAAGTATAATTAAATCTTATTCAGTATTAATACTGGTTGGCCCCATGTGGTCTGTTGTCTACCTCATTCAATATGTATAAATGTGAGTGTTGCATATAAAAAATCTAAAAATCAAATCAAATCAATTGCAGGCCTATTAAATTTTTAAATATAATATTTTTAATTAAAATTTTTAACTTGATATTTAAGTTGTTTTAACAATTATTTTTCAATTTCTGAAATACAAACTTTTTAATGAGATAATATAAAAGTAATCGTATTTGTACCTGCAATGAGGACTACGACGGAAAGACGGGAAAGTGGGAGAGTAGATTGCTGTGAACTTGTTTGATGTAAAGGTAAGAATAGATCTTCAATTCAAACCTTTAGGAATTTATTTCATGATTTATCTTAGAAATTAATTCATGACATCAAAATTGAAATACTAAATCTCAATTTTATAGACGTGCTAAAAATTGTCCCCGAAGTGACAAAATATACACATTATAAAATAAAATAATTAAAATGAAGATTAAGGCATAATGAGAGCATTGATTCTAAAAATAAATTAATTGATAAATAACACTAAAGCTACACACTATAGTAATACAACCGGTCTGAAGTCAGATTGAATGCAAGTTAGTCGTACAACGAGGGGTTAACCCACAAGTATATCAACACACGCGTGTCTGCAGATCATTAGGACAGAACTGTACGTTCTAGGAAGTTAACGAGGATTTAATGCATTTCTGAACTCATTTTATTCAAAAAATGCATGTAACCTACTCAATATAAACAATATTATGGAACTGCATTTTATTGGCATGCAGTAATTTCATGTTGACCGAGCTGTGTTTGCACATAGTACGGTTTTATAAGAATATACTGTGTTTTTTATATGCCACTATCAACATATAAATATCATACTGCTCAGCTGTTTAAGTGTGTTATTTTATGACACGACAGTGTTATGCTGTTCGAGTAAGTGGTTGTGATGTACGCGGCTGTAGAACACTCACAATACTATGCGGGACTCAAACACACTCAGTACCTCAAAGGACCGACACAGACGTACTACATAAAATTAAATAATATGAAGCACATTAAATAAATACCACGTTTTAAGAAACTTAATAAATACAATTTTATAAATTTTTATAAATAAGTTTTTTGACAAGTTTTATTGTTTAGGATTCATATAATTGATCGTCACAATCTATTTGGTTTGTTTCGAATTATAACATTCCAAATAGTGGTAACATTGCTTATGCTTATTTGTTAATATGCATGAAGTGGCGTTGATGGTATCAAAAGATTAAATTTAAATCCTGAGGAACAGCCTTAATGAACAAAGCGCAAAGAGTTGTTTATCATGATTATTAATTTTGTGTTAAAAAGGTCATTTTTTTCTTTGTTTAAATAGAATATGTTTTAATGTTGTGTCCGCGTGACTATATGTACCAGCACATACGACATATTAAATTAAAATTTTGTACCTCGATTTATTGAGATAATAATTGGTTTGTTCACAGTCACACTTTAAAAATGTATGTGAAAACAGTTTTCATCAAGAATCTCAAGAATGATCGCAACGCATTAAATCGCGTGATAAAGTACCGTTGAAACACTTGCCAACAGCGGGGTACAGTATAAAACAACTATTTTTATACTAGCTTGTAACATTGACCAAGATTTTATGAGAACCACTTACCGATAATTACATGTTTTTTAATGCAAAGTAAATCATCGTAAATGCGGCTAGTAAAGAGTGTTTGTTTTAGATTTATTGCTCTACAACTTCTCACACCTACGTACTTTATTTGTTTAATTATTAATATTTATGCAACAAATGCTCAGCTCACATTTGCGCTAATCGGATTTCTTTATAAAAATGTTTAAGTAGATTAGTATTCATGTCGGTTCGTCGTAGCCTACAATGACTCATCAGATACAATTCCTTAAGGTTGATCAGTGACTGCCAACTTTTAAGACGGTTGGATGAGCTCAGGCCAACTTTCTTAACAATGTTTAAATATCTATTTTTAAAATTCGCTTAATCGCAAATCCATCTATTTTCACATATTTTTGATCACTTCTCGACTTCCAATCATCATGTTATAAGATTAATTTAGTAGTCCACCTTTGTAAATCTGTTTTTAACTGAATATGAGATACGTTAAATAGCTACTTAATAAAAAATACCAACAGTTAAAATTGTTGTGTAAAATAAAAAAATGTTTATGATGTTGAGCTCATTGCAAGCTTGTGCCTTGACTTCAAATTACCTGCTTGGTAAAACATTTACGGTCAATTTCAAAACAAAGTAAGCACTAGTTGGGAAATGTGCTCTAATTGTGCCATACACACATTATTACTTGAGATTTAGGCACAAACCAGAACCCGACACCAAACCTCTGCATTCTGCGTCAATGCCTGGTTTGCTCCAGTAACGTACGTGTTTCAAAATTCGCACATTCATAAATCATTGACACTTAATTCTCCCAGCTCTCCATATTCGTAACTGTTAAATTCTACGTTTAAGAAATTGTCTTTGTGTCCTTTCTTTAGTCAATCCTCGACTTTGTATCTTTTAGGACGTCCTAGTAACCTGCACTTGTCCAAAATTCCATTCAAGATGCCATTACACCTCTATGTCCAACATGAACTGTATTGGGTACAATCCATTCATTTATGACCACCAAAGAAAGACAAGACAAATTTCTACGTCTTTAAAGTCAACAGTTTAGACGAGTTATCGTGTTGTTCATTGTCCGAAGGCGCCGGCTGGTTTATTTCCTCAACCAAAGTTAATTTACTGAACAGTCCGAGGACTAAGGAGAGCTAAACATATATCAACAACCTTATGAAAGGCCTAATTACCAGTGCACGTGATGGAAATAACGTTCTTGGTGACGATCCAAAGAGCCCAAGTCAAAAATGACGGAAATTGTTCAGTGTTGCATGCGACTGTAGTTTTTTTTTGGTGGTGGGGGGGGGGGGGGTAACGCTAGGAGCAAAAGTAAATAAGTTTCAGACCGAAAAAACATATTTATTTCATCATATAATATTGAGCGTATAAGTAAACCATTTGCGGGAGAGGAACAGTTTTATTCGATCCTTGTGGATGTATCTAGAATTTAAAAACTTACAAATCATTTCACATAAAACACTTTTTAGTGGGGAGTATAGTAGACTCCACCAACTTAATGAGCGCCGAAGCCTTCCAGGATTATTTTTATTATTATCAACCAGATATTATTATTAAAAACATAAATATTTATGTTTTCTTTTTAGATTCCAAACGTTATTCTAATATGGTTTACTTTTTTTTTAAATATTTGTTCTACAACACATTGATAATAAATTGTGTCACATTAATTAATTCACTATGACATTATCTTTAATAAATGATTAATGGATAACTCGGTGAATATAAATATCAATACGTGTTAACGTGTTGTACAATATCATACATGCCTGTCATGTCAGTCGTCAGTGAATCCCACCATTAAACTTTGTCAATACACATTAGGTAAAACACATCTGAGAGGTTGACAGTCTGACATTGCAAAGTGTGTCGCATGGACCCACTTTTCGGCTCCCACAACTGATTAGCAATAATTGATCGGCGTGGAACTTGTTCTGAACTTGATGTGCAGGCTGCTCTCGAGGTTATGAACTTCGCACCTGATGTTTTAGAGAAACTAGTCCTATTATTACTGTTGACCTTTTCTCGCACATTCCGGGCACATTTTCAGGGTCACATGCGAAATGTGAAGCCGCTCACATCCTATTTAAATCAAGGGTGGTAGCCTTGATTCGGATTTCCTTTTTCCAATACACATCTTTCGCATAATTTGTTATTCACTATAAGTCGACTGTATGTTGTATCTCTCCTACGTTTCATGGATATTGATTGAAAAATTGTGATTTGAGAACACAAAATAAAAGTAAATTAACGGAAAACAATTTTATGTGGAACAAGATAGTAGGAAAATGTACAGTTACGGACCGACCGATTATTTACCCTGAATAGCGGACCTTGCAAACGAGTACTAAATCCAAGAAATATCGGGATGAGAAAAGTTTGTTTTGGGAGCTCGAGCGGAAGTCCCCACTTCTTCCAGGATTTTCTTCGGGAATTTTGTAAACCTGTTTCAGTAAAAATAACTTACTCTTTCAACGCTCAAGGCTTCGGCCATTATTTTACAGAACAATTTTTTGTTTTTTTAATAAACTGGGTCAAAGTGGTTTCCCCACATTGATTCGTCAGCAGCTAATAAATTGTTTTTCGCTCTCAACTTTACCAAAACCATTATCGCCGTTTCAAATTAAAGAATGATTGTCCAATGGGTACTGGGTAGTTCAAAAATCAATGAGTGATATTAATTTGAGACTATTGAAAATGGGCTCTTCAGAAATGGTTGTGTAAAACTATTATGCTGTGCTATCATTAAAAAAAATTGTTGCCATTACTATGTAATTGAAGGTGTGTGAAATGTATAAATTGCACATTTGATTTTTATTAAATGTGTTTAGTACATAACTTAAAATTAAGCATTAAAATGGTTTAAAAGATTAACATTGTCAGCTTAAGTTATTTTTTAGATGGGTTTGTTATGCAGTTTTGAATATAAAACTTAATTCATACATTAACAGTGTTGCAAGAATTAATTGAGTCGAAAGCAATTAAATAAATAATTTAATGATATTGAATATTTCTAGAGATTATGTCAAAGATAATGCATAATGGAAGTGAGAATTATAGAACATAAAGAGCGTAACGCATTCTTTGCAGCCTTATTAATCACGAGACGCATGTACTCGATGAAGCTTATTTGCATGTACTAGCTAGTTAGTGTACACTAGATATAATTATGTATTTATTATTACTAGGAAAACGCTAAAGTCCCGCCGCGTTGATGGATGAGCGTTTTTTTTGTAAGTTTTTTTTGCGTTTTGTGCGTTTGTTTGCACTTTTCCTTTGCAAGTGCTTTTTGAATGCATTGTGGAGGTGATTGTTGTCAAGTTTCTATTGTTATTTGTTACTTGGTATTATACACTTCAAAAACTCATATTAAAACCTTTATTTCTGTAGATTCTGACTAATTTTTTCACCTTTTTCTTTCAAAAGGTACTACATCACCATAACCTTAATGTCCATGTGAAATCTGAACGTTGTAGCCCTACCCGTTTGGTCAGAAATCGGCCCAAATGTGACGAAATATCCCACTCAAAATTGAAAAACTAATATTAAAACCTTTATTTCTATGGATTCTAGCTAACTTTTTCAACTTTTTCTTTCAAAAGGTACTACATCACCATAATCTTAATGTCCATGTGAAATATGAACGTTCTAGCCCCACCGTTTGGTCAGAATCAGCCCAAATGTCACGAAAATATCGCACTAAAAATCGAAAAAAATCGTAAAAGTACGATATTCATGAGAAATATTTCTTCGATTGTACCCAAAAACAATACACCTCTAAGTTCAGAGAAAAAGAAGGTCCGGTCAAATTTTCATCAAGATCGCATATGCCGTTTGCCCGGAATCGAGCGAACAAACAGACGGAAAAAAAAAAAAAAAAAAAAAAAAAAAAAAAAAAACACCCGAGCTAAATTTTTGGGGGTCAGTGAAATTGAAGTCTTCGCTTTCGCTCGCTACGCTCGCTACGCTCATCCAATAAGGTCTTAAACATGACGAAAGTACCATTTTACAGATGCCTTTAACAACATCTAAATAAAATTAATGGTAACAATGACTTGGCGTATGATACACAGAGATAAAAAGAGATGGCTACGAGCAGTAAACAAATGTATCAAAAATATAAATACTAACAATATAATTACTAGGAAAACGCTAAAGTCCCGCCGCGTTGATGGATGAGCGTTTTTTTTGTAAGTTTTTTTCTGCGTTTTGTGCGTTTGTTTGCACTTTTCCTTTGAAGTGCTTTTTGAATGCATTGTGGAGGTGATTGTTGTCAAGTTTCTATGTTATTTGTTAATTGGTATTATAAACTTCAAAAAAACTCATATTAAAACCTTTATTTCTGTAGATACTGACTAATTTTTTCAACTTTTCTTTCAAAAGGTACTACATCACCATAACCTAATGTCAATGTGAAATCTGAACGTTGTAGCCCCACCCGTTTGGTCAGAATCGGCCCAAATGTGACGAAAATAATCGCACTAAAAATTGAAAAACTAATAATAAAACCTTTATTTCCATGGATTCTAGCTAACTTTTTCAACTTTTTCTTTCAAAAGGTACTACATCACCATAATCTTAATGTCCATGTGAAATATGAACGTTTCTAGCCCACCCGTTTGGTCAGAATCGCCAAATGTCACGAAAATATCGGCACTAAAAATCGAAAAAAAATCGTAAAGTACGATATTCATAGAAATATTTCTCATGTACCAAAAACAATACCTCAGTTCGAGAAACGATAGTCCGGTCAAATTTTCAAAGATCGACATATGCCGTTTGCCCGGAATCAGCGACAAACAACGGAAAAAAAAAAAAAATAAAAAAAAAACTCATCGAGCTAAATTTTTATTGGGGAATATAAGAAAAATTGAAGTCTTGAGACACGCACGCTCGTAACGAAAGACAATAATCAGAACATTCAAAACCGTCAGGTTGAGATTATTAAGAAGAAGAAGAATAATGCATGTCAAATGGCTTAAGAGCTGTGAAACCGTTACAAAAAATGTAATAACTTAAAAATAAATTTATAAAATATTTGATTGCCTGTCAATAACATAGGAACTATGATATGATAGGATAGGACGTACACAGCCGTCCAATGCAATTGACTGACGTATTCACATAATAAATAATCGTCTATACTCTCTATCAAAACTCATTGATTTTCTCTTGGATGGCAACATTTTCTCCTCCATACGACCCATATTTGTGCGGAAGGTAATACTATTTGTGACGAAAGTTCATTAAAAAATGGCTGAACTTACCAGTTAATATGGGAAAAAATATATTTTCAATTTTATAAACAATTAGTCCCATGTCATAGCACAACACACAGATTTTATAGTTTCTTCTATACATATTTTCAGATTTGAATACGAATTTCACTTGATAATATTAGAAAGAATCATTATTTTAATATCAATATTTTGGCATATTGTTCACCACCGAAACCCGTTCTTAACGTAAAATGTATGTGGTTATTACAATTACTACTTCTTGTTTTACATATGTCGAGTATGCAATCATATCCAAGAAAAACGTAATTCTAGCAAATTAACAGAATTAAGTTATTCAATTTATAACACCGTATTATTAAGAAAGTATAAATTTACATCTTACGAGATAATTATGGAATAATAATGGTGCAATTATTAAAAGTAAAAATAACAAAAATGCATCTTTGCTTCCAAAGCAGAAAGTCCAGGTTTCGATTCCCCCTTTGAGCAGAAGTTTTTTTAACTTCTAATGTTGACTCAAGTCCATCAGTTCTTGGCTTAGGACTTTAGAGCCGTCCTAGCAACGAGGCATATAATACATTCTAAGGTGGTTCCTAATTATTACCTTGTTGATTCTAGCGCTGTCGTGTCCAGCTTGATATCACGGTGTTTTCTTCTTAAATATAACAGTTTCTTATTAGCCATTGTTCGCTCGTCGATGGTGACTGCTCCTACAAGGTTGGCTTGATAGGCTTTAATGTAATGTCCACCAATAAAAATCACTTGTGTTGTAGACTCTTAATGTTATTTTTTTTATTTATTTAATTGTATGTGCTACATAAAACGTTAAAAACAAATTCTTTATTAAAATGAATAATTTGCTGTTGATCAATATTAAACACATTTCCTGATAATATTTTCGATCTTTTCAATAAACCATGTTCTATTAATTACGTACCCTACTTAGAAGTGTTGATTTAATCACAAACCGTGAAGATATTTTTTTGCATACGCAATTGTATTAAACAATAGTATTTGTTTGGTTGGACGATGCAGCGTGAAGGTCGAATGTGTATGTATGTATGCGTTACGCTTAGCGGTTCCGAAGCTGGTAGGAAGTGCACAAAGTATTATGCACTTGAACAATAAACAATTACATCTTTTCTTCGACTTGAATGACTTCTGGAGTACAACAGATCCGATGAACGGTTGTATGTGTAGAGGGTTATTGGAGGGGCGATATGAGGTGGAGGGGGGGTAAGGGAGTATACTATGGTTTTGCAAAGGGCATGCAAATAGTAACCATTATAAATTTATAGACAATTTTACGAATGAAAATTGTTTGTTTATTAAACGTTTGCGATGTTTTTAATGGTTGGACAAAATTAATAAATTAATCGGGAAACTCTTCCGTCGGTGTAATTTGTCGGGAGCCCGGAGTTTGATACCGCGATGGGATGTTTTTTAAAAATATATTTATTATTTAACGTGTATTCTATTCAGTTAAAAAACTGATTTACAAAGAGGACACCTAAATAAATCTAATAACAGAGATGCACAGTGGCGTATCCAATGGGGGGGGGGGAAGAGGGGGGACAAAACCCCCCCTTTTAAAAAAAGTGTAAAGGAGGAAATAAAATAACTACAAATTATCATCTGACTAAAAAGGATTTTAGTAGATACAAAGTTGGTTATTTTGATGCTTTAAAACGCACAGATTTACACAAAAATGACCTTGAAGAAGAAATTTTTCGGGAGGATTCCACACGGACCCCCCACTTGGCATACGTCTATGTACAATAATGACTTTCTTAATGATTCAGAGATTAATTTAGGAACTTTCAATGAGTACATTAGAAAGAATAAAATTTCTATTACGCCCAACAATTTGGAAAATATTGGGTAAAATACCTATAAACATACCTTTCAATACTTTGTATGGATTTACCAGTACGCTATACTTCATCCTTTCCTTAATCGTGAAACAATCAGATTGCAAATCTTGACTCAAAGTAGTTAAATCAAACAATTGACCAATTCTCTTCTGGAGTACAACATAGTCGGTAGAAGGTCTTACTGCCCAAACCACTAAGCAATAATCTATAACAGAGTGAATATATGAATCTAAAAGTAACCGCAACATTCTCTCAGTTACAAACCTCTTCATTCTACTTATAGTTCCAATTGCTGATGATACTTTATTACATACATATTCATAATGTTTCTAAAATTTAAATTACACTCTAAGAAAACTCCAAGATATTTAAATTCATACACTCTAGATATTAACTAACCATTACAAATTTAACGTAAATGAATATCATTCACGCTTTTATAATTTCTAATTTCTGGAGTGATTTCTATATAATCAATTTTAATAATGTTATTAAAATTGCACCCATACCCTTGTCAGACGTTCATTTTGTGAACCAAAACCATAATTTGTGTAATAATTTTTTCGTCTCGAGATGAAAGCTGAATAAATATTCTGAAAACCTCTGATTACGTGGTGATTATAATAAAGCGAACAATAATTAAAAAGTTGACAACGTATTTTCATAAGTATAAAAACATATACGCGTTAATTATCATGATCGATTAATGCAAGGACAAGAATGAGGATAATGTCAACGTGATAAATTATAGTTTCTAAGTAAAATGCAGAGCAAACTTGTAATAGATTACGTATATGGGTTTAAAGAAAGTCGCGATCTAGAACTAGTTAAACAACCATGGGGAAGATAAAAATACACTGAGTTATGTAATCGCCATGCCTAAAGACAAACCGGGAGGGAAACTTTTCTTCCAGGAAGTAGGCAAACGACATTTTTTCTTGTCAAGTACATCAACCACGACCCGTAAGCAAGTTACTCGATGTAAATGCAGCCATCCGTTGCCCCACATGCGCGATAACAACTCTGAACTTGACTAATGCGAACTGCACCTCGCCTCGCCTCGGTCAAAACTTGTGCACTTGGAGGCAACGCCATAATACAGGAATACACCCTAGATCGTCGCACTACGGTAAAGCGCCCAGCAGGATATCCGCTAGAGTAGGGGCCCCTCTCCTAGCAGAGAAACAAAACCTCTCCGAGGCGTCAAGTGGGGGAAGCGTTTAAAGCATACGGTATATGAACTACTCGGTCAAAACGTTACTATTTGTCTAGTCGAATAGAGCTGATTTCAAGAGCACAAACTAATCTTCTTCTTTGAAGATGGGGAAAGGGATTTTGATTTTCCTGATAGGAGTATTGATTTGTTCGATTGATGCTGGGGTCATTGATAATGTATCGAGTGGATCGAGTATTGATCAATGTACATCGGGAGACGGATTAGCATGTGTTCAATTGAGAGTATTTCGTGCGATGAAATCGCTCTTCGATCGGAATCGCGTCGATCTAATTGGGGGATTGGCGATTGTCAAGGATAAGGGAGTAGAGAATGCGAGGTCTGCAAAGAGTTTGGACATCGAGAGGAGTTTCGACGTGTCCGCTGATTTCGAGAAGAGACAAACGGCTTTGGAATCGTATGCTGTTGAGAATGTGCTGGAGTTCATGCAGGGAAGGGCGCTGACGTGGGACCCCTCTACCATGGTGGATACTGTGACGGCAACTGTGAGATCGCTTGCTGACAAGATACCTGGGGGGATGAAGAAGTTCGTCACACAATTCCTCACAGAAGGTAAGAACATAATTTTAATAAATTAATGATTTAATATCATTTCACAGTTTTTAAGCAACAACAAATTACCTAATAAATATAACATATATTTGAGCATTAGCCCACATAATCACAGTTATTGGTTGATAGTAGAGCCAAATGTTCTGGATCCGATCCCCAGTCTAGGCAAATTTTTTATCACAATTGTATGCCACCAATCGATATCAAATGAACTACATAAAATTAGTTTTATTTTTTTTTTAACTTGAATATAAACATTTGGAAAGATATCATAAATACGTTTTCATTATGTTGTAGCGCATTAATTATATTTTGAAGTATTAAACACAATCTCTTTAGCCAAGCACCATATTTTATAACATTATTTGCCAATCTGAGGGTTATATGAAAATATATTATTATACGCTGTTAATGTCTAGTCCGGATAATAATAAACCTGTTGATAATACACAAATTACATAACACATCGATAAGCGTTATTATTTTTTGTGGTAAGTAGGGCCTATTTATAACGTTTAAAAAAACATTACTGATAACAAGTTCATGTTCTTAATTTCTTGTGTAGGCCTATATAAGTGGAAATATTGTATTTAAATAATTGAAGTTATTATTGTTTTTGTTGTAACTATACTTCTTCATGTCTGCTTATTTATGTCAGATGATTTTTACCCTTAAAGATGTAAGTGTATACGTATGTATGTAAATTCTTCTCAAACACTCTTTACTATACTACTAACTACCATTAGTTATTGCCCCTCTCTGCTAATGAGCCAGTTAGTATGTATGTAAACATTGTACGGTATTTATCAGGTTAATTACCTTCCATGCAATTACATGGTGCAGGAAATATACACCTTAAGCTCATTCTTTCAGTGTGAATCAAGGTTAAGTCATAGAAGCTATGAAGCCGTGTTGTTACATAATTTAATAACAAACGAAAAAGTATTCATAACAATTCACAACATCTGACCATTATTCAAAGCATTCCGATTTTGGAGCAGAACGTTTCACGCTTTTGTCTTTGTAAATGCCAATGATACAAGCTCCGACTTTTTCGGTGCTTCAAGACAAGCTTCTTCCGATATTAGTATATAGGCCAGAGTATCATTATATAACCTCACTGTTTTAATAATCTCAATATTTATATTAGGCCTACGTCTATACACATTTCTATAATTCTATAAATTCACTCATTCCATGCTGCGTTCGTTCAAAATAGTTTAAATGACTAAATGATGATGATTGAATGATGCACTATGGTACATTCAATAAACCGGCAGCGGACCGACAAAATACAATTCAATACATTATCAATTAATGTATTACGTCTACGCGTGACCGTCATTAACTTTCATTGATGAAGCATTAAATAATATCACATCGGTTTGGTTTCTGTCGTTGACCTGGCGTTGACTATATAGACGTATGCATTATAGAACAATTTGTGACTAGGCAATATGTTAAATAAATAAATTGTATTTAGAGTCTACCCACTCAGTCACACAACTGATTTTCAGTGGGGGACAGTAAACCAAAGTGACCAAGCCAACCCTGTAGGCCCCGACGCAATCGACGAGTGAGCGATAACCAACCAAAGATCGATATTTTTAATAGGAATATAAGCAATCAGTGGTATGGACAGTGCGAACACCCGCGGATCAACGCCAGAATCAACAACGCCGATTCAGAACAACTCTGAATTTATTATGTGCCTCGTTGCTAGGACGGCTCCAAAGTCACCGTTTACAAACTCCTAAGACACGAACTGATGGACTTAAGTCCAAATCAGAAGTTGAAAAACTTCTAACTTTGGCGGGATTCGAACCCTGGACCTTCTGCATTGGAAGCAGATACGCTAACAACAAGACCAACGAGTTACTTTAATATAATATTTAAACACGAATTGGTACGGGAGTACCCAAAATAGAGAGTGCAGCTTTAAATTATAGTTTGAGCCTTCACAAAATAATAGAGGTGAACACATAAAAATTAATTTTTTAGGGGGGGGGAGGGGAGAGCCTCCCTCTAATCAACAGGGTCACTAAATATATTCGATATCTTGATTAAGGTGTAAGTACAAAATCCCGAAAAAAAATCCCGGTAGTGCAAAGCCCCGAAACTGCAAAACCTCGAGATGTTAAAATTTCACAAGTGCCTGTTGTGCCGAATCTCGGCTAGTCACATTAACGAAACTGAAAATCAGAGAAACAGTTGACACGAGCGCAGACGGACGTAATAAGGTATAGTAAAGGGGTGGATATAGGGGAGCTTTCTTACGTTACAGGTAAAATGTATTCAAGTCGATAACTATTCCTTCCCAAAACTGAACTGCACGAGGCATTGTATGTACTGTATAATATCAATGTGTTCCCATGTATGATGTAATCCGTGTTGATTGCAGGTCGAGGGCGCAAGAAGAACATCCAGAAGCTCCTGCCCCTCCTGATCGGGATCAAGATGAAGCTGGGAACCGCGATCATCATTGCCGCCCTGGGCGTCGCCCTCCTCGCCAAGAAGGCGATCCTGGCCTCGTTCATCTCTCTGGCAATCTCCATCTACATCATAGTGAAGAAGTTCCTGGCGCACCATCACCACCACCACCCTTACCACCACCACGGACACCACGAGGTAAGACTGTTGGTCCTAGCGCACCACCCCCCCCCCCCCCCCACCACCACCCCTACCACCATCTCAGTTCATCTCGCTGGCCATCTCCATCTACATCATAGTGAAGAAGTTCCTGGCGCTCCATCACCCCCACCACCACCCCTTACCACCACCACGGACACCACGAGGTAAGACTTGGTCCTAGCGCACCACCCCCACCACCACCCCTACCACCACTTCGTTCATCTCTCTGGCCATCTCCATATACATCATAGTGAAGAAGTTCCTGGCGCACCATCACCACCACCACCCCTACCACCACCACGGACACCACGAGGTAAGACTGTTGGTCCTGGCGCACCACCCCCACCACCACCCCCACCACCACCCCCACCACCACCACGGACACCACGAGGTATAAATAACACTAGGAAAACGCTTAAGTCCCGCCGCGTTGTTGGATGAGCGTAATTGGTGCATTGAGCTGCCATGTGTTATGCGGATTTTTTGTTGTTCTGTGAAATAATCATTACTAAGTCGATTTTTTTTAAATTTAATTAAATTAAATAAAAAATTAACTTAAATTTTGTAAATTTTAATTTATCGTAATTTAAAAAAAGAAAAATATCGTAAAATTGCAATTTTCATAAGAAATAATTATTCGATTGCACTCAAATTTAACACGAATATATTAATTCATGAAATTAAAATTCTGTGAAAAAATCATTACCAGGGTTAAAAAAAAATAATTTTTTGATTGCGCTCAAAAAAGTGGCAGTTCTAAATTCAGAGATTTAGAAGGCCTCCAGAAAATTTCATCGCAATTGGAGTTTTGGTTTAGCCGAAATCGTGCTGACAAACACACAAAAATACAGAAAAAAAAGAAAGAAAGAAAGAAAAAAAACATTCCGGATTTTTTTCTCCAGTGTAGTGAAATGGAATCTTCGCTTCGCTCGCTACGCTCGTTACGCTCATCCAATTACTCCAGATAAGAATTTTATATATAAAGACTGTTGGATAAGCTCGAGCATACGTAATATAAACGTAATAGTTTGCACCAAAATGTTAAGTAAGAATGTGTTCATTGAGCGATCACAGACATTGACAAATAGTGCTTACAATAACGGACTGTAAATTTGCTAACAAATGGGTAATTGGATGAGCGTAGCGAGCGAAGCGAAGATTCCATTCTACTTCACTGGAGAAAAAAATCCGGAATGTTTTTTTTCTTTCTTTTTTTTGTATTTTTGTCTGTTTGTCCACACGATTCCGGCTAAACCGATACTCCGATTGCTATGAAATTTATGGAAGCCTTCAAAATCTTTAAACTTAGAACTGCCACGTTTTTGAGCGCAATCGGAAAAATTTTTCTCATGAACATCGCAATTTTACGATTTTTTAAAAAATGTCTTCGACTTATAACACCTACATGCTTTATCCGATTTTAATGATTTTTGCACAGAACCTTTATTTTATGAATTAAGATATTCGTGTGAAATTTGAGCGCAATTGAAAAAAATATTTATCATAAAAATCGAAATTTTACAGGTTTTTTCTTTTTTTTAAACAATTATTTGACTTAAAACACCTACATGCTTTATCCGATTGTAATGATTTTTTCGCAGAATCCTAATTTTATGAATTAATATATGAATGTTAAATTTGAGCGCAATCGAGAAATTATTTCTTATAAAAATCGCAATTTTACGATTTTTTTTAACAATTACGATTGATTAAAATAATTTAAAAAATTAAATTTTCAATTTTATTTAATTTTATTTTAAAATAATTTCAACTTTGAAATGATTTTTCCACAGAACAACAGAAAATTCGCATAACACATGGCAGCTCAATGCACCAATTACGCTCATCCAACAACGCGGCGGGACTTAAGCGTTTTCCTAGTATTTAGTAAAATCCCAAGCTTATATTGAAAATATTTTTTTTTAAATAAAGAGGGAATAGGACACATTTGTCAGTTGGCACATAGCTATTCGCTCGGCCAAGAAGAATCCGACATAAATATGTAACTTTGCATAGTTGTCAATAAAGCTAACATGCACAGCCTAACAGTAATAGATTTTTAATATCTAATTTTAATCAGCCAGAATCAATTCACGAACAAAGTATTTTTTTTACTTTCCTAGAAAAAACAAAATCCTGGAAAATCATTTTTATTTTTGAAATTATTATTTTAAAATAGTTTTTGGAAAAGTGTTTCTTTAGAGCCCTATATTTCCACTTCCGTGACAAATTTCCAAAATTTCGTACATCTGTGGTGTCAGTCGGCCGAGCAAACAGGAATTTGCTTAAAACGCATGTCCTATTTGCCCTTAAATAAGGGTAAAGCATCCGACCGGCAATCGAGAGACCCGGGTTCGATTCCCGGCTGCAATGGATTTAGAAAATTCCGGGTTGATTTCAATATATACGCGTTTAACAGTGTCACTGGAGCGCTGTAATCGAATCCAATATGGACGCTCGAGTGCGTATAAGTCTGACGTAAACACTGTGGTTGTATGGTGTTGACGCAGCTTTTGTGCTCGTATTAAAATGGCATATCATTGTATTATTGCGATTTACCATATATAATCGTTTATTGAGAACACAGAAGTGTTAAAAGCGAATAATTTAATGGTATGAGGATTTATTTCACGGTCAGAAACGAAGCTAGGGGCTAGAGGTCTGTGCCTAGGAGGTTAGGTATACACACAGTATGTTAGGACGGTTTTCCTCATGAAATACGTAGGCCTAGGACCTATTGAAATCGGAGCCTTCATTAATAATTATAATAATAATTCCTCAACCACCAGTAGTGTAGGCTAGGCCTAGACATTTTGTATTACACTTAGCTTAGAGGCTAGGCCTAGGGCTAGGCTAGCCTAGCTAGGAACCCAGCTTGTGGACTGCATTTTTCATCAAAATTGGCCTGAACAAGCGTAAAAACTCAGTCTAGCACAACTCACAGCACAAGCACAATGTAAAGCTGACAGTGTACCTTACATTATTCCTAAATCATGAAACTCGTGTTTCAAAACATGTATAGCCAAGGCCTAGGAACCCAGCTTGTTTTCATTCAAATAGGCCTGAACAAGCGTAAAAACTCAGTCTAGCACAAGCACAATGTAAAGCTGACAATGTAGGCCTACCTTACATTATTCCTAAAGCATGAAACTTGTGTTACAAAACCTGTAGGCCTAAGCGTATTTCACTAGAGCCTAGGCTAGCATAGGCCTAGGAACCCAGGTGGATTGCACTTTTCATTAAAAGTAGGCCTTCATTAACAGGCCTGAACCAAAGCGTACACAATCATTTAGTCTAACCTAGCACAAGCAGACTGTAAAGCTATCAATGTAGGGCTCTACCTTACATTAATCCTAAAAAAATTACCCATGTTTATGAAACATAGGCCTGGGCCTACCGTGTCCGTATCATTGGTCAATTGATCTTTGCTCCTTGCCATTTGTTTCTTAGTTGCTAGGCCTACTGCTACTAACCCTTTCATTAAGGCTAGCTTACCGTAGAATAAATGACTACACTACACCAACCATAAATACATGCATAGGACTAGGGTACCGGTACAGAATAGTGCACAGAAACACTGCCCAGCCGTAAAAGCATATTATGCATTGGTATGGGTGATGATGATGGTGGTGGTAGAGAAAGGTGTGGAATGATTTGTCAAGATGTGCACCTACTTATTAGGTAAAGTCACTTGCAAATTTGCAGTTCAAATGTCCCATCTCTAAGCTGCAGAGGCTGTTGACTTGACGATGATGATGAAATCTTATGAAATGATGTCAACAAAATCTTGTCCAATTAAGACCCTCCCCCTTGTCAAAGTTTGTGCAAAACATTTGCCACAACATGTCACATAAATTCAAAAGTGGTTACTCCACTGTCAACAAGAGAATGTGTTTCGTAAAGAATTTAACGGATCCAAAATCAAACGCGTTCTAAACATCAAATCTGCCGAGTCATAACAGCATAGTATTATGCATTGGTAGATAGGTGCCCTACAGTGTGATGAAGGTGATGGTGATAGAGAAAGGTGTGGAATGATTTGTTAATGTGTGCACCTACTTATTAGGTCAAGTCACTTGCAAATTTTCAGTTAATATGTCCCATCCGTAAGATGCAGTCGAGGCTGTTGACTTGACAATGATGATGAAAATGATGTCAACAATTTTTTTTGTCCAATTCAGACCCTCCTCCTTGTCAAAGTTTGTGCAAAACATTTGCCACAACATGTCACATAAAGTCAAAAGTGGTTACTCCACTGTCAACAAGAGAATGTGTTTTGTAAGAATTTAACGGGTCCAAAATCAGACGCGTTCTAAACATCAAATCTGCCGAGTCGTAACAGCATAGTATTATGATGCATTGGTAAATAGGTACCCTACAGTGTGATGAAGGTGATGGTGATAGAGAAAGGTGTGGAATGATTTGTTAAGGTGTGCACCTTAGGTCAAGTCACTTGCAAATATGCAGTTCAAATGTCCCATCCATATCAGAATCAGAGGGTGTTGATGATGAAATTAATGATGTCACCAAATTTTATTCAAATTCAGACCGTGCTCCTTGTCACAGTTTGTCACAAAACATGTGCCACAACATGTCACAAAAATTTAACAGTGGTTACTCTGCAGTCAACAAGAGAATGTGTAAAAATTTAACATGTCAAAAATCAGCCGCGAATCTTTTGAAACTGTCATCGGAATAAAAATACATTTAAAAAAATCAATTGAATGTTTCTATCATGTCATTGGTCCATGGATTGATTAAGCACTCTCATAATATTTCTCTTTTTCATAATTACATTTTTATAGACAGGCCTAGCCCCCTAGGCCCTAGTTCAGATATGATAGCCCTACTGGCAGGTCTAGGCCTAAAAATGCATTGTAGGTCTAGGTCCTATGTAGGCCTAGTCACAGGTAGCCACCATGCCTACTTATATGCAATGACGAAAACACCCTTGAAAACATCTACTGGCATCTATAATATGGCCTAGTATAGTTTGCAGTTTGGTTCTACATGTAAACATTGGTTGGGCCTTGGGCCTAGCTGATAATGGCCTATACGTCTAATAGTGAACCCCCAGGCCCTAACCTAGATTACAGTCCTCTCCTGGGCCTACAATACGTCAAATTATCCTACCAAAACACCCTTAGCCTACCTAGGCCTTTGTGTATCCAATCCCTAGGTTATTCAATCCCTAGGCTATCCATCTAGGGCCTAGGCCTAGCCAGAACTGTAGAGCCTAGGCCTCCTGCAAGGTTGTGTTGTGGATGATGTGTAGGCTAGGATACGTCTAGACTCTTGCCTAGGTTTTGTTTAAATAGACCTACATTTCAATCACTAAAATAGTTTAATTATATTTTACTTTCCGGTACAACAGAAAAAGAAATCTTCTGCCTTGAAATGGTCGCTACACACGAAATGTAGGCCCCCCTCTAGTTATTTACAGGGCTTGGCAAAAGCCATTTATGTTTATATTTTAAATTCTAGGGAATTTGTGAAACAACACACTCGAAGACGACCCGTTATTACAACATTGGGGCACTGAACAATTCCTATTATTGACTTTCTTGCTCGATATCTGGTCATTATTTTACATTCTTATCCACGTCTACCCCTATTCTACGCACGGCCATGACAGACAGCTATACGCAACTGAGCAGCTGCCAGATTCTCCACCAGATGTCGGCCACTTCGAGTTTAAACGCCTATACTGAATCTCTTACACCTAGTGTGAAAAATGTGTTAAACTCGATCAATGACATTGAGACGTCCCACATAATGTCCGACGCTAATCTAAACCTTCTCTCATGTCCAGGTCGTCGGCCACCACATCCCCTGGGCGGTGGCCCCCGCGCCAGTGTTCGGCGGGGCCTACAGTAGTCCAGTGGCGTCGTTCCCCGGCACCAGTGGCGGGTGGGACGCGGCCACGAGCTACGGGGTAGGAGACGACACATACGGCTCGCACAGTTCCCCGGTTGGCCACAAGATAGCGTTCAGCGGGCAGAAACCCAAGAGGAGGTAGAATCTCAGGTAAATCAACTCATACGTTAAAGTTGTGGGTTGTGCATTCTAAACATACCACCAAATTTTGTGGCACGAATGCGCCGCAATCCCCACATTCAGGCACCACCACCGGCTAAAAAAATCACGGGTGGAAGCGGCCACTATCAACTTCCCCCATGTTTTAGGATTCTTAATTCTATAATAAATCAAAAAAACATTTTATTCCTACAACTTTTTAATAATATATAAAAACAGCCAAGACTGTCCAAATTCTTTCTCGGAAGAATCCACTCCAAATATATGCAACAGAAACGTGTTGCACAACTCAAACATCAACACTAACATTAAACTAGGAAGCTTCGCAAACGCTTTTTCAGGCGCGTTGTTGGATGAGCGTAATTGGTGCATTGAGCTTCCATGTGTTATGCAGATTTTCTGTTGTTCTATGAAATAATCATCACTAAGTCGAAGATTTTTTTTAATTAAATTAAATTAAATAAAAAATTAACTTAAATTTTTAATTTTTTAATTTAATTAATCGAATTTTCAAAAAAAGGAAAAAAAGAAAAATTTGCGATTTACCTGAGAAATAATTATTCGATTGGGCTCAAATTTCACACGAATATATTAATTCTTAAAACTAAGGTTCTGTGAAAAAATCATTACGATAGGATAAAGCATGTAAGTGTTATAAGTTAAAGAATTGTTTAAACAAAGAAAAAACCCGTAAAAATTTCGATTTTCCTGAGAAATAATTTTTCGATTGCGCTCAAATTTCACACGAATATCTAAATTTGTAAATTTAAGGTTCTGTGAAAAAATCATCAAAATCAAATAAAGCATGTAGGTGTTAGAAGTCGAAGAATTTTTTTAAAAATCGAAAAAAATCGTAAAATTGCGATTTTCATAAGAAATAATTTCCCGATTGCGCTAAAAAAAAGTGGCAGTTCTAAGTTCAGAGATTTCGAAGGCCTCCAGAAAATTTCATCTCAATTGGAGTATCGGTTTAGCCGGAATCGTGTTAACAAACACACAAAAATACAAAAAGAAAAAAAACATTCCGGATTTTTTTCTCCAGTGTAGTGAAATGTAATCTTCGCTTCGCTCGCTACGCTCATCCACTCAATTTAGATGAATTATTAGTGCTCTGCACTAGATGTCAGCAATAGTAAGGCCGTCGTTCAACGAAGCATTTTTAAGGTTGTTCCGAATTAGCCTTGTTGGATTGTGACACATGGGGGTGGAATCGTAACCAATTGTTTGGTCGGTGATTCATATTTACTATTTTAAATCCTGTTCTCTGATTGGTTAATGTTCGCTCGTCAATAGCATCGACTCTAGCAAGGTTGGCTTGGTCTCCTTCAAATGACAGTCCTTACTGAAAGGCAGTTATGTGACTGAATATTATTTTAAAAACTTAAATAGAGCCTGCTACCCAACATTACAACATTTGTCGACTTCCAATGCATTTGATTCTTTTGAAGACTACGGGGTTTTACAATTTTGTTGGGCTCTACAAATTTTTTGAATTACAGACAGCTGTTGACGGTACATTTTCCATTCAACTTTGCATTTTGGATCTCAAATTTAGGATATTTGAGCATTTTGATCTTAAAATTATCACTTTGTGGCAAATTGATGAATAAGAAAAAAACTTGTAAGGTTAAAACGTTTTCTCTTGAATCTGACCGTGGGTGTACACCATCGTTCAGAAACAGAAGTACGTAAATCAAGGGTAATCTTTTACTGACACGACCGACACTTACTCCGAAAATCTCGGATTTGTTTTAAAAGGCACCTTTAAAAATCACAACAAGCTAGCACTAAATACACAAAGCTAGCCCCAGCAAATGGGCAATGGTTATTATTAATACTGGCCCTAATTGATTTCTACAATAGAAATAAAACTCCGCTAAGGTTATGCAGTGTTTGGTGAATCCATTTATAAACAAACCTTGTTCTAATATTAACTACGCCCTGAGCCCAGTGTTTAAATGTCCCAATAGGCCAAATGCTTAGTAAAATAGGGCCGCCTTGTTTCCTCACAGTCTGTTGGGTGACGTCAGAGAGTGATGGCTCTGTGAATATAGCGACGCCGGAACGAACCGAATATTCACGAGCGAGGCCGATAACCCTTGATTTAAATATGAACGCGGGTGACGATACGTAATATTTCAAATGTATCACAAGGTCACCCCTCCTCACCTCCCAACCACCCAAATATGACATAAGCCCCTCGTAATATCTCAAGTAGTTTCGCTTACTGGATCTAGAATGTAAATAGGACACAGATGATGTCACGTGAGGCTATAATATTTTGAAGTTTGATGCGTTAATTCCTATTCCGGCAGCCATAAATCATTATACACTTGATGTAATTGCAAATTGGAAGAATTTTCTCTCCTAACATAGCATTTTTTAAATCCAGAGTTATTTGAATGTATTAGAGCTTTTTTATAGATTCTAAAATCTTGTGAATTAAATTAATGATTTACTTGGTAGAGTAAATGTAAGGAAATGCGAATTTGATTGGTGCATTCCTATTTTATTCTTACTTAATACCGTCCGCGGTGGCACATACCATTAGGGCGCTGGTCCGAAGAGTGTCTCTACGAGGACGTGGGTTTGAACTTCGAATTCCGCATAAGGCATAGGCTTTTTGTAATCGTCTTTCATAATTATATATTACCAATCATCGTCTACAATAGCCTTAGTGCATTAATATTATTAAAAATAAAACATCATCATCACTAAGTGATGATTTTTATTAAGTCTTAATAATGTAAAGTATCATAGACAAATTTAACTGAAATTGGCTGTGAAATATGTAACCTGGTATAATAAGCATGGCTGCCTCCTCTTACCATATCAAAAGAGAAATATTTGTAGCATACGCACAAATTCTTAGTTCCCGCACAATCTATTGAGAAAATAAGACAAAAGAACGTAATCCAACTGTGCTCCTGTGTTACGCAGTGTCTACGACGCATGAAGCTAACGTTTGTCTGTAGTAACGATCCGTGTGTAACTTTAGATAATTCAATGACTCATGGTTTACGGAACCTGTGAACAAACGGATACACAAACCTAACGTTATTCAAAATATCGTTCCAAAGATGATCTAGGCATAATGAGAGTGAATTGAAGGGTGTGTGAAGGAAAGAATACAACATATAACATACCTTTCTCCGGTCGACCAAGTCGTAACATAGACGGTTACCCACATTAGGGAGTGAATAAACACTAAAAGCGATCAATAAAAGATATTCATTATATTATCATCGTCCAAATTATTTGCAGTAGAATTGAATGGGATGGTAATAGCGGGAGTCCCTACTATTTTATTTCTACTAGAAAATCTCAGTATAGTGGGAGTGGTAATAGCATTATTCACTCAACGGTAATAGAGAATGTTCTTTTACTTTTTTCCGTCACTCCAATACATAAAAGATTTTCATTCATAAAAGTAAGCTGAAAGTTGCACCAATAATAATGGCGTAAAAAAAGCGTCATAACGTCACTATTAGCTATTATTATGAATCGATCAGCAAGGTATAATGCCATAATGTAAAAGAGTATTTGTAGCTTATTCATTGGTACAAAGTCATTAAACAGCATTGAGCATTGGTCAACAAAGCTCTAGACCCAAATTTGGACGTCACGTGCTGTTTGCGAGGGAAATAATATACTACAAACTTTGTGCCTCAACAGGATTTAAAATGTTAACTTTAGATTAGGTTAATTGAAGTAATGTTTTTTGTTTTGTTTTTGTCCATCCATTTCTTACACCCACATCACTATTTGGACTTAGTGAACATTCCCCATTTGAGGTATTTTTAAACCAAATTTTTAGCCGTATAGTTAAAAGTAGGTCACTACAGCTTCATTAAAATCAAACAATTAATCAAAATGATGAATAAAATACAACATGATCCGGTAATATTTAATTAAATACGTTAACAATTTCACTTGTGGGAGTGTAGTGTTTCCCGAATGATCAAATCAAGAAATTGTTTGGTAGATTTATTAAACCCTTGACGACAATAGTTCAAAGAAACGACTTCAGAATATAAATCTTCGACAATTTTCATCTCCCGACTATAAAAATATTTATATAATTCTGAAGAATGGTAAACCTTCCTTTTGAGGTCAATTAATTGAATTAAAAATCGTAAGAATACTACCACCTGCAAATCTAAAACAAAATTTGATATTAATTTATATTTAACTACTGTGATTGATTTAAGATTGATTGAAATATTTATTTGATGCACGTTTAAATTAGATAAAAATTAGATATTAGAGCAAGCCAAATTCCTTTTCACACCTTCTCAAGTCAATTTTATTACCTTAATAAATAATTTAATCATTACTCTATCAAATGAAATCGTTTACAATAGATTAGTCTGTGTTTTATACTCTAGCGACCCCATGTTTGTACGTCCGTGATGATAATTAAATATTTTTATATTTTCTTGAAGTAAAGTCGTCACTGTAGACATTTTAAGGGAACTGATGTTATTTCGTTTATTTCTATTTTTACAAGAGCTCAATTGTTCTTGCAACTCTCCGCCTTGTCGATGTTGATGCTGTTATTATATGCAAAACTCGTCAAACCTATATGTTTCTCTGCCAAAATTGTTTTCTAAAACAAATATTTCTTTAGTTTCAGATTCCCCAGATTTCACCGAGCGGACCTGCCAAGTTTCCATAACAACCCGCAAGAAAGAGGGTTTCCATAACAACCCGCAAGAAAAGTAATCGCATTAATTTATTACCATAGCAAGAAATGATTTGTTTCTCAACAACAAAATCATCGTATTCACTTCATCTGTACATAAACATTTGGACGAACTAATAATATTAATAACGAATATTAATATCTATGACAGGCTGTAAGATATATTATCTGCAGCGATGACAAATATTTGGTATTTGAAAGACATTTTACTAGTCCTTTATAGATCATCATAGATGATGTTATAACGTGAAAAATAATTAAATTCAAGTCTTGGTCCATCAAACAACTGCTGTTGCGAATTTGCAATGTAGATTTTGTTTAATTTGATTTGTTTTTTCTAGTCACAACAACAATAACCTGAACAAGCTTTGAAATTACCAAACCCAATATTGATTAAGATTTTAAATTAAAACCGAGGAAACATTGTTGATCATACCATAATATTATATACTGACTTACTGACACTCTTTTTATTTATTGTTTTGTAAATATATGTTACGCGTTTAATTATTTGTTTGTATTTAAAACTTATTTTATTCTGTAGTAAAAGACAGTTAAATAAAAGAAGTTCATTACAGTAATATGAAGTTCATTTTATTTATTCAAAACCTGTGGTCTCCTTCTAATCAATTTAGAAAATGAACACGTCGGCTTATAAAAATTGTAAAATATTAAATAAGTACAGTAATTAAGAACATGCAATTAGATTTTTAGTGTAATAATATTAAGCGATATGTGTATTTATAACATTTTCAACTTTTCATACTTGAAGTGCTTTCACTTTTACTTGGTAGCATTTTGTAGCCGCTACTATCCACCTTAAACATTTTGTGAATGAGATTTTCAAAAAATCATATTGTTTATATTTTAGATCATAATGGTTAATTAAAAATGAATTGAATTAAATTAAGGTATAAAACAAGAATGCAATGTTTAGTAGGTAAATAAAAAATGGAACGAAGAAAACCAAGTTCAAAACAAAAATAAGCGCTTCGTCGTGTTTACAAAATCATCCTTGACTGGTGAAGCATCTTTATCCCAAAAACGCTGATTACATTCATCTATTTATATGAAAATTGTTTTTTTTTAATGTTAGCCTTATTGTTTAAGAGCTGGGTTTTTCAACTATTTTTCCAATTTTATTGAGTTTTGTTTGTTCACAAGCAAGTGGTAACTGAAGTAGCCAAAATAGGGAACGAAGCTGTTTGTATTCGACAGTTTTCGTCAAAGACGTACATACAAAAAAAGTCGCGCACTTAAGTCCTTCAAGTCGATGTTGTCATTGTCTACAGGGTTGGCTTAAATTTAATGTCCACCAATGGAAATCAGTTATAGGGTCTAAAGACGATATTATTTGGTGGAGGTGCCGGGTACGAAGAATGCTAATCCCGCTCCCTTGAGGACAAGGGCCACCAAATATATTCTGTATCATCCTTGTTGTAGCGTAATGTCAGAAAAAATATCAACATATCAAATACCAATCGGAGTTCATGTTTGGTTATTACCGTGAGACACACGCACAGGCAGACGGACAGAAAAGTGATGCTTATAGGGGAACTTCACACCTATATCTTTATTTATTTATTTCTTATAGTAAAAAAAAAATGATTTTCAACGGAGTACAATTGATAAATCTTATAACATAAATGCAGACATAACAATGAACTACAGTTAAGTTAATTTTTGTAAAATGTAATATTACAACAACAATGTATTAATTACACAATAATTTTGGTAACAAAATCAAAAAGGATATTAAATAAAATTAATTATAGAACAAAATTTTTAAAACGAGGAAAAGAAAAAGAAGAGAAATAAGGAAGGAGAAAGAATAAAATCGCAAAAAATGACGAAAAGAAAAAAAAAATGGCTTATTAGACGATCCCATTCAAACGAATGAGGTTTGCCAAAAATGAATCAAGGGATTTTATCTTTTGTGATAAGTACATAGTACAAATAGGAATTACGTACTAAAACTTAAGTAAATGACAAATTTACATAACAAAACTCAAACCCCATGCATTTAAACTTCAAACACTAGGCTAGCTAAAGTCGTTGTTAGACGAGTGAGCGAGCCATGTGTTGAGTATCCGGGAACATTTCCATTCCTCCCACTACCTAAGGGCCAAGGCTGAGTCTAGACAGCAAGGGTCTTTCCTCCCTTCATCCCTATAGGCTAGAGTGGCGCATTATGGCCTTAAGGCCCATTCACATCCACTTGGCGCACGTATATTAAATAAATCATCAAGTTGATTCGTTCGTGATATTACCGCTCGGAGAACGGGAATAAAAGATAAGTAAACTTCAACTTTTGGGCAATTTACTTAATTTTCGTAATTGGTGAATGCGCAAAAGGCTTAAAAATACCTATCCAAATCAACCAGAGCTGTCAAGATGATTCACCATCAATCAATAATGTAGATGTAAGTGATTGTCTGATGCAATTCCACGCGCTTATTTTCACGCGCCATGTGATCGTGAATGGGCCTTTACGGTTAACGCTCCGTTAAATCATCTAAACACAAACCCCATTCGTTTATTTTTACTAGGAAAACGCCAGTCGTTGATGGACGAGTGAGCGAGCAATGTGTTGAGTAGGCTTACCCGGCAACATTCCCTTTCCTCCCCCCACCTTTAGGCAGAACCGAGACAGCATGGGTCTTTAGGGATGCAAATGTTCCCGGGTACTCAACATATGGGTCGCTCACTCGTCTAACAACTTCTTCGGGGGTTTTCCTAGTTTTAAGATTACAAGTAAGTAGTTTTGGGGTTAAAGAACGAAAATACTTAATTACCGTGCTATATTTTTATGAATACACAAAAATTTATGGATGTTTGGGCAATAGTCCATGCTCTTTTGATAATCCGTACAGTATGTACACTTTAGTTTTAAATGAAAAAAATAGATACAAATGATTTGTGATCTGTCAGTGTTTCGATCTAACAATTCAACTGTCAACCAGTATGTTAACGTGCCAAATTTGAGTTTAGAAACAAAAATAACTTTGTGCTTTATTTGTGTTTTGCGTCTGAAGAATTAAAACTTGTCAAACCATTGTTTTCAACACGTAATGTCAAAAAGTTTGAAAGCATGAACTAAATACAAAGATTAATATTCTGATATTATATTTAATTTGATGTTTTTAGCACGTCAAAATGAACAAATTAAGTAATTCTTTCTATTACTTTACACTTTAAAATAAATAACTTAATACAGTTCAAACTATTTCGTACACGTAATTAATATTTCACAAGATTTTGATAGAACGTAATTAAATTCACTTTGCTTGGGCAGTTTCTTAGTACAGATCCCAAAGGAAATATCAGCAAGTTCTCGTCCCAATAAACGCACTTTAAACTAAATAAACTTTATACTCAGTTTACCAGTCCAAAGTTTTCGAAGTAATTTTTATATCTGTCGTAAGCCATGAGAAACGAATAATATATTTGCAGTCGTTGGCATCGATTATTTTAAACCAACACAATATGGGTGACGCAATGCAAAAACAAACGCTTATTCCGTTAATTGCGTTGAGCGAGAGTTTGGCTGAACAAAGTTATCGTTTTTGGTAGACAAACACTTTTCCGTATCCCTAGATTAATGGATGTAATTCTGAAGCTTAAAATCTTCTGCCTTTGGCAGCAGCTTTGTAACAATTATTAGTAAAGAAAGTCAGTTCGTCAGTTGTAGCAGTGTGTATATTTAGCACTGCACTGCTAGCACAGAGCATTAATGTGCATGTGCGTCCAAGCATGTGCGTGCATGTGTGGCATGTGTGTCCAAGTAAAGATGAGATGAATGGAAGGTTTCTATTTTACCGACTGCAACACATGAGAAATCTATGGTCTAGAAATTGTGAGGTGTCGATCTAACGGAAATTTGCCGAACTTGATTCACCATGAAGATAGCATGTTTACAGCTGTTCCCGACACAGACCAAGAGCCTTCACTCTTTAAGTTCGCAGTATTCACGCTAGAGTCGCTCCTAGCGCTCGTAGTAGTTGAGAACGCCACCGAGAGAGTGCGCGCGGATCGCGGATTGGTCTTCACAGAGTCGGAAGTAGTGGTCAGTACTTTCTTTCACCGCTCCTCGAATCTCAAGCGTTGGCTGGTTGGTCTCGATTTGAAATGTGGTCTCAAAACTCGCTTTAGAAGAATGAGGCCAAGGGCCGTGAACTTGACAAAGACAATTTCGAAACGATTACCAATTATATTTCGTTTTGTTTAAAATTTTATACGTTGATCATGAATATTTTACACAGTTCATCGTCGAACATTCTAAAATAGATTTGAGGTCTATTTTACGATATTATTCCTCATTTTGGTTGCTTGCAAATGGTTGCGTCAGCAATATAGAGCTACTTCAGATGATTTTTTTCGAGGTCAATACTTTCTATAGATCGATTGTTAACGGAAACTTGCATACGATTAATACGGAAGAAAGTCATCCATCACTAGATGCTGCGATGTAATTCTCTTCACGTAGTCTGAGAGTCTAGCCAGCCTCAAACTACAAGACGTCGTGGTCCCCACTTAGTACAGGGAGGCTATAGAAGAAGCGTAGACAAATTTATTACTACAGGCGTTTAAAAACAGTTTTATTATTTTCTAAATTTAGCATCAAGATTAAAAAATTGAGACGATATAATTATCTTCCACAAATTCCTCAAATTATGAAAGCAAAACGTTGATTTTTAAAATAAATCTATATTTATTATAAATATCGAGTTTAATTTGCATATTATATATTTTATCTGTGGGCAAATGAAATACATTTAATACGCTCACTCGTCGATTGCGTCGGGGCCTGCAGGGTTGGCTTGGTCGCTTTGATTTAAAGTCCCCCACTGAAAATCAGTTATAAAACTGAGTGGGTAGACTCTAAATAAAATTTATTTATTTTATTTATTTAAACTATTCAGATAAATTATCAGTTATAAATATTTTTTAAGTCAATAATGGAAAAATCAAACAACATCATTGTTCTGCAATAAACATACATTTCGACATTATTTAGCATTTTAATAATTAATAATTATCAAAAATTTGTAATTTGGACTATATAGCTAGTAAATAATAAAAGTAAACTCTAATAACAATAATAAAAACAAAAGTCTATATTTATATTAATTAATATGCCGAACGCCAAAATTGAGCAACCTTCGGGCGTGGTCAGGGGTAGATTGGGTGAACCGGTGAATGCTCTGCCCTGAAACACACGTATACCACTGGTTAGAGCAGATGGACGGTTCGAGAGCTAGTGTAACGGCTTCGTTCTCCTCGACGTCTGCTCAGCAGTCCGGGTTAGTGGAGGAACCTATATGACTGTCAAGGTTACACAGTCCTTTCGGATGGGACGTAAAGCTGTTGGTCCCCTTGGTACTTATCGAAAGGAGTAGGCTACGTGCCGGTACCGGGTTTACCCTCCTCCATTCTGTTTTAAATTTGCACTAGTGGATTACATTATCCGTTGCAAATAGAGACTTAATGATAATAATAATCTTGATTTGATTTAGAATGTTTCGATATTTGCGAAAAACTATCATCTATAGTTATGACTAACGTGCAATAAGCTAAATTTACTTTATAATGAAAACCCTGCCATATTTTTGTAAGCGAGGGTAGCGGAGAACCAAAATAGAGAGCGGAGCTATAGTCAACAGATTGTCCAAGAAACAGACACATACATCATGTCGTGCATTGAAATCGTTGGTGGAGGTGCCAGGTGCAGGATTAAAAACATATCGTCAGAAGGGTTGCCAACTACATTCGGTGACATGTTGAAGAACAATGTCAACAGAAGAAACTCATGTCAATCGGAGGTCGTGGTTGGTTTTGTCGTGAGATGTGACACACGCACGTGTTGATGGACGGACGAACGGAAACTTATTACTATGAGGGAGCTTCAATCCATGTTTGCTCGAGCGCTAAGCGCTCTACTCTGATTCGGGAGTTCCCGGGTTCGTATCCCGTCGAGACCGGCAATCCTGACTGAAGGTTTTTTCCCGAGGTTTTCTTTAGTCGTAAATGCGAATGCAAGGGATTGAGTCCTCTTTATTAACCCTTGGACATCCCTTCACAATTGTCTTATCCGCAATACCTAGTTAGTCACCAAAAGGGTCACAGCGGTTAAATCTAATGTGTATACCCTACAGCGGGCATCCTTCAAAAATGTATTTATTTTATATTATAGTTACGTGTAGTGGCAACTTATTCATTAACATCAATTCATCTTAATGTTTTTTTTTGGCGACAATGATTACGAATTGATGAATACTGTTTCGTAACTGGTAACACGAGATAACGCATTTCTTTCATATTATATTCGCGCATTGTTTTAAAACATTTTCCTCTAGGATTTTGTGGCCCAATAATGCATTTTATGTAATGTTTAGGATTTGGTCAATTGTGATGCAGTTAATTAAAATATTATGAAAGTAGAAAACCATAATAATATGCTTTAATTCATGAGGTAGTTAAAAAGTTTAAAAAATGTGTAGTGTATTATTCCACTAATGATATACTTAAAATAAAACCTTTATTATTTTTTTCTGCTAAATGAGTAAGTAATATTATGTTGTGTTGTAGCCAGGAAAAAACATAAATATGTTATCATGTTTAATGTCGATTTAGAAGATTCAAGTCATTAAAGATATAATAAACTTACTTATGAGGATATGAATTGGGTGTTCGCTATGCCCAATTTGGATATTTCAATTCAGCTTGTATATTCCGAAGATAAATCAACCTGTTAACTACAACGGTGGTCGCATGCCACAACACCATCATCTCTATTAACCTCGTTGCATCTTAAGAAGAAGACTCAGTGACAGCCAATCGTCTGATTGATGAGTCTGCTGCCCCTCCCTCTTAGGCAGCCCTCATCAACGTTCCGAGAATTAGCATTACTTACTGAAGCGTATTTGGAGAAAACAACTGCACCCTACAGGTCTAACTAACCTAAAAACTCAAGTCACAACGAAGCATTGTTTTGGTTCATTTCTCGTCGATCAACACACCTTGAGATGTCCAGCCAATAACTCGCTCACAAGAAATGTCTCGAAGCTATACGGCGACTGCATACATTAACCTAATATTCAGAGGATACCCATGGGCGAGGTGATGTGATTTAAAAGCATGCCCACTACATTGCTCTATATTTTTATTACGGTCGTCTTCTCAGATTTATGGATGTAGAGAGCGCGGCGTTTGCGACCACACTGAGGCAGGCATCGTTGGGCTCGAATTTATATGCTAATGTTAAACTGTTTGGTGTTTCGGACTGGGCTTGATCTAATTTATAGCTATTTTATGAGGCTAGAATTCACACGCATTCCATATTGTTGTGAAACTTTTGCCTAAGGCAGGATTAAAAGCTAATGACCTTGTGTAGCATAGAAGACTGACATGGTGCTTCCTTAAAATAGCATTGAATAATTATCATATAATCAATCAAATTATTTATTACAAGCATTCTTGCTATTTTCACACAACGTATTACAACACATGTAACAACATTATTAATTTATAATTTGTAAACACAAACCATTAATTACCATTATACAAACAGATTTCATACAAATTAACACACTAACATAAACATTATATCATTATAAACTCCACACAGTATAATGATTCAAAACAAAATCTAATTACACAAGTACGCATTATAATAAAAAATAATAATAACAATGACGAAATGATAACAATTTAGATAAACCCGAGTCAGCTGGAAAAATGATTCACGTACAAAAGTGGTTTAACAGAAACAATTGTGCTCGTAATATTATCAATTTTTATCACAAAGTGTCATTGGAACTGGCTAAGGAATAATCATTTTCCCTTGTGGAATCATTGACGATGAATGGAAAATTATTTAATTACAACAAAACATTAAAACAAATATAAACATATTGTGCCATAAAACAGTAAACGCTGTTTGCTTCCATCATATTAACAACTCACCAAGAATATTATTTCCATATTCAAGTTCGCCGTGAAAATGTGTTCGACAAGACCATCTTCATACTTATCTTATGAGTATTATTCTTTTGCACGGTAAACTTAAGGGCACTGATAACTCTACTGTTGAGTGCCCTACAACAAAACTAACTTTCTTTTTTACTGTGCCAATGCGCAAAAAAAAAGTTTATATACTTTTGCATATGCAATACATCATAAGACACAACGACCAAATCGAAGGAGAATAATAATAATGATATATTAGAATAATGAAATAAATTGTATTACTAGACTCAACCCACTCAGACAAAAATAAAAAAACTTCTGACTTGATCAAATTGTTTGAATGCAAGTGTACTTACACAAAAAAATTATTGATTTTTTATTTATTTATTTTAACGTCTATCTTATTCAGCTTAAAACTGATTGCCAAAGGAGGACAAGTAAATAAATCTAATTAACATAAATGTAGACACAACAATAAACTAAAAGTTAGTAAAGTTTGAAATAGTAATATTACAACAACGATGTATTAGTAACACAAAACAAATTCAAAATGGATATTGATTTAATCTTTTTAGTTCTTCTCTAATGGTTCACCAAGGCCACCCAGTCTGAAGCGTTTCGACAATAGGGAATGCTCTGTTCACCAGCTCGTGTTAAAACAATAGTTCATTGTTGACATTTTCTTTATTAATGTTATCATAACACCATTAATCGTTATAAATGTATACACAAATTTGCAAATGTTTTACTTGAACACATATATTATTGTTTATTTGCATTTTTTAATCGTTCAAGAAAAAAAATGATTCCAAAAAGGATTCTTTAAGTAAGATAACCATCAAAAATGATTCAATGACCACACGGTGAATAGGGTTATGAAGTATGGCCCTGTTTTTCCCGCCATTATTACGTGTAAAACTTAAAGCTCACTTTATGACTGAAAATATTTTATAAATAAGAAAAAATTTGATATTGATGTAATTAGAAACTGTCCCTGAAAACAGTAAAATAATAAAAAAATGTTGTGAGTGTTCCCTATTGTATTAGACTCTTTATGTATATTTACGTCTACTAGTTTTACGCAGCCACCTTCGATTTTGAGGTAAGCTTTCGAACTTCTTTTTCCTTTCCCCCATTCGTTCACTTACTAATGGTTTATGATTATTTATGATGATTGTTTATTGACATAAAAAATGTACATATATAAGAAACATCCCGCGAAAATGTATATCTGTCCTAACAACCATATTATGTTAGCAATAGTAACGAAAATTCAGGAATTTGCAGCTTTGGAGTTTGTTTTATTATTTATTTCTTTAATTATTATTATTTTATTAAATATACAATCCATTGTTTTTTAATGCTTTACCTTATTGAATAAAGATCTACCCAACGGGTTTGGACACTTAATAATCTGACTCTCATCACCTCTGTATTGCTAATATGTCTACTATGACATCACCCAACAATAACACACTAATTTGATTGGGGCTATAAGCGTTTAAAAAAATTATAACGCATTTTTAAGTTCGTATAAGTTAGTTTAGTAATGTTATTATGTTTACAATACACAATGTAAAATGGCCTATGGCTGTATTTGTGTCTAGTCAAATAAATATTTATAAATATAAATATGACAATGAATTCTTTGGAAATTCCGAGTTATAATAAGTTTATAATTACCAACGTTTCAGGCAGATCTTCCTTCCCATTATCAAGGTAGATCTTCCTTCCCATTATCAAGGTAAGCCTGTTGGCATCCACCTATTTTATATCTAAATAAACAATTGTAAAAAATAATAAACGAAAGGATTTGATTCAATTAAAAGTTAACATTATTTTCACCAAGTAGTATCGAAGGTTGTTTATGTGATACTGCCGAAACTGTGAATTGCATGGGATCGATTTCAGTTAAAAACAATCCTGAATGTAGACATTTTCAAGATTTTACTAAGTCAAATTAATAATGTAAATAATGGGATTTAGTCTTAAAAGATCGCCAACATCGTCAAATAATTTTACACTGCACCTGATTAGTCAACTGAACATAGCATGTTATCCCCGACTATGCTTTCTTCCTAGGAGAATTGTTTACACTAGGCCACTCAGCAAACGCAATTTTATAGTCACGTTGATGGATGAACGTATTTGAATTTTATCCCAACATTCGTAAATTCAAAACACTGTTATTCGTAAAGTGAGATTTACATGTGATTGTTTTTGTACTAAGATTAGTGGCAAATCTAAGCTAAGAGATTTCGAAAGTTCTCCCGAGTTTTCATCAATGAATAAGTAGTTGTTTGTCTTGAAGGGAGTGAATAAATATACAAAATATATCACACACACGAAAAAACAACTGGAGCTTTTTTTTTCTGGGAAATCAAAACGTTCGCATGGCTCACTGCTCTCATAATAATTTTGACTATAACATCAAAACACAAAACAATTTGTACTATTTACTTACTAAATCTTACCAAGCATTTCACGTGCTACCCACAACTATCGACTCGTTTGATAAGAACGCCGGTAGGTAGAGCCAAGTACCCGAGCTCATGTGCGCTAAATATAAGCATTTATTATCTACATGCAAACACGAAATAATAATATAAAAAATAAAAAAATACATAAAAATAAATATAAATAAAAAATAAAACAAGAATTTTAAAAATAATAAATATAATTAGAATAAGAATAATAATACCATCTATTCTGATGAAGTGCCGTTTCGAAAGGTACGAGTGAAGTATACCTATGCCTGTTTTGTGACATTGAAGATACACACCAACAGAGTTCTACCTACAATTTAAACATTGCAGCACTACATAATCATGAGAATTATTTACCATACACCTCTTGTCCCCCCGCGTCATCCCTTACGTCCCTCCCTTCGTCTCGATTAGCCAAGTTGCATAAATATGAGACGTAAAGCAATATCCAATCAAATTTAACCATACAATTGATTCGATCACATATATCCTCGACCCACACCCATTGAATGGATATTTTAATAAATGTATCAATTTAGTATCGAATGCTAACTGAATCTAAAATAAATATTGTAAAGTAATTGTCTTAGATCCAATCAAATAAAATTTTAAGAGTATCTTAATATAAAAAAATATTATTGACTCATATTTATTTAATTATTGATTTTAATCAAATAAGAATTTTGTATTGCTTGTCTTAATAATAGTCTTTATAATTTATAATTACTAGTTATCCCTAGATAATATCTACTACCAAATATCTTAAATCAAGTACATTAGTAGAACATTAGTACATTTATTTGTAAAATGGTACAAGTAATCTACAATTACTTTTAATGGCAATGAAATAAATAAGTGAAATAGTTCATATGACTTTTAAAACTGTTTGCCATTATTTTGTTGAGTTTTTGCTAATACGACTCAGTGGCGCCATCTATTAAAAGGGTTAAATCAACAATGTCAATCCAACACTACGGGAAGAGACGACGCCTCGAATTAAAATAAAATTACTACACGACTGTCATTAAAATATTTAAACCCACACTTAAATAGATAATGACGGTCATAACTATTAGACCACCAGCGAAATAAAATATATTCACCGCAGTGTCACGAATGCTAAATTGCACGCTGTGCCACTTTCCAACCTAAACGCATAGAGCACACGGCCGAAACACGTTTCAAGAGAAATATATTCACCTGTTTTAAATGTTCGTGGATGCACGTTTAGCCTCTAAGAGGCGATGTGCTATACTCCATTCATTTGTCACATGAGGACAACACATTACAAACCTCAGTGTAACTTAAACAATTGAAGATCATTTAAAAAATGAACTATTCAATTCTTTTACTTTATAAGTATTTTTTGTGTGTCCACATTACAACAGGACATATGTCCCAAGTGCTAAACACCATATTTAACAAAACAGCACTCAATACAAAACAATATAAAATTAATAATATAACGATTACTTTATAACTTATTATGATGATTTTGTTTTATTTAAATCAAGTGTATGATTGTGTGAGTGAGTGTGAAAAGTGTAAATATAACTTGAATGTGTACGCATGAGAAACTGAATACTCGTGAATTATTAAATTATCAACACATGTTCAGATGTATCAGCTTAATAGAAGGTTCACATAAGTTAGTTTGTTTTTAATTTGCAGCTTATGTCATTTTTGTCTTTGATAGAACTGCATTCAATGTATATTTTAAAAGTGCAAATGAAATAACAGTATTTTATTGATGAGGGAGTAGACTCTTTATATGATTTTATTTAAATATATCGATGCAATGCATTTTTCAAAATATGATTCTGTAAAAAAATTATAAATGAATGAGACGAGGTAGCGCAGCGACTGAAGTTTACAGTTCAACTCAAACGGCACTTGGGTCATTCTGTGTGTGGCTGTGTGGGTGTGTGAATGTTTGTGTACTATAAAAATCAGCCCAATCGCTGAATAGATTGCGCTGAAATTTTAAACAAACATCCAGTACGAGTAAACTGAGAACTGCTAACAAAATCAGCTAGATCCATTTACGATTTAAATCTACAAGAAATAATAAATTGAAAAACAGGCTGCAAATGTGTGGTTTTAATTAAACTACAATGGTTTTGTTTTAAAATAAAATTTTATTTGTCAGGCTGTGAAAATTGCATGTGGTGATCAAGGTGTATAATCTTGCACGGCCAAATTTCGCCCGAAGATTGAGCATCTTTACACGTATTTCGTACTGGCTATGTTTTCCATATTATTGTCATATGATAGACTATACTGCGTTATATGCATTTCAAAACATGTTCATTATTTTTTTAAAATACAATGCAGAAATTACAAAATCTTTCCCGACCAGAGGATTGAACCCAGGTCTCCCACATTATGGGTATAAGGGAGCCTTATCCAACTAGACTAGGAAAACGCCAAAGTCGTTGCTGGACGAGTGAGCGAGTCCTGTGTTGAATACGCGGGAACATCTGCATACAAGTTGATTGATATAGGTATAAATGATAGGGTTTTGAGTTTATGTGATATAAGGGCGCGTCAACTGTAAGGCCATAATGCGCCACTCTAGCCTATGATAGGCTAGGGAGAAAAGACCATACGATGTATAGATCCAGTCTTAGGTTTAGGCTGAGAATACCGGGTACTCAGCCACATGGCTCACTCACTCGTCTTACAACGACTTTGGCGTCTTTAGAGCTAATTACATGTAACATCAAAACTATCGTCGTTTGACAGTAGCTGTCGTTTAAATGACACCGTCTGGGGCTAAACCAGGAACCGCTGACTCAAATACCGATGTTGTGGCGCATTTATATATCCCAGCACAATTTAATGCTAAATACAATTTCGAATAGATATAGTGAATGCAAGTGCACTATTGTAACGATTATATAATATAATAGCTAACTGAATTGAATTTGGCTCTGCCGAAACAATGTTTATATTGCAGCCTCATTTGACCTAATTGATCTAGTGACCTTATAAATTAAGAGCCCATGTTTTCTTACGTGTTACGTAGACATGTAATTATTTCCTATGTAAATATATTTTCACTCGTTTCGTTGATCAACGCCGCAAGGCTCTAAACAAATACTTGCAGCTACCTCAACAATTTTTCAATCGCAATTTCATCTCTTAAGAACTTGGCATTATTTAGTAACAAGACCAATACGGAATGTTCTTCTCATTCGTAAATGTACATTTTTCACTACGTTTTGCCAAGGTTAGTTTTTTCTGGACTGCGAGATTTTTGGACTAAGTATGATGCTGCACGGATTAAAACAGTTGGTAATCTTTGTCCGATGTAATGTTTTCAATACCTATTTATGATTTATATATTCGTGAAATTAAGCGCATCAAATTTTTCTAAATCCATTACGGTTTTTTTTTAACATTTTGACTTTACCTACTGCTTTATCCGTTGTATGATTTTTACAGAAGCTATTATGATCTATATATCGTTGAATTGACACATCATAATTTTCTTATGAAATCGAAATTTACGATTTTTTTAATTACGATTAATAAAATAAATAAAGTTTTTTTTATTAAATATTTAAAATCTCACTAGTATATTTTCAGACAGAAATCCATACACATGCGCTCACACCATTCCCATCCCACGCGGCGGACTAAGCTTTTCCTATGATTATAATATAATAGCTAACTGAATTGAATTTGGCTCTGCCGAAACAATGTTTATATTGCAGCCTCATTTGACCTAATTGATCTAGTGACCTTATAAATTAAGAGGCCCATTACCTTGCTACGTGTACGTAGACATGTAAATATTTGCCTATGTAAATATATTTTCACTCGTTTCGTGTGATAGCGCCGCAAGGCTCTTAAACAAATACTTGCAGCTACCTCATGACAAGTTTTTCAATCGCAATGTGTCATCTCTTTAGAAGAGCTTTGGCATATGATTAAGAAACACAAGACCAATACGGAATGTTCTTCTCATTTCCGTTAAGATTGTAACAGTTTTTTCACTACCGGTTTTGCCCTAAGGTTAGTTTTTCTGGACGTGCGTAGATCTAGGGTGAATAGGACTAGTATGGAATGCTGCTACGGATTGAAAAACCTAGTTGGTAATCTACTTGTTTTCTGAATGAACAGGTTCAGAAGACACGTGTGAGGCACTGCTATACGAGAGGCCTAGTCACAGGTTAGAGTGAGTACCGACATTAGCTATGGATGTGGCTCATCGCTACAGAGTGGTCGAGGCATAGGAGTATGAGCGAAGCATACGTACGCTACAACAGCTGTTAATGAAATAAACTCAAATATTATTAACTTAAACATGCCTAGTATTGTTGGACTTGGCACCGTTATTGTGATATTATTATTTTATAATGTTTCTTACCAAGAATCTTTCTCAAATTGAAGGTTGAACAGAGAAAACCTTCCAATTAATAATAATGAATTAAACATGTAAACAGAACTGCAAAATGGTAAAATAAAATTGAAAATGCAAAATTCAAGTGAACCAGAAGTGCAGAATTTTCAAACTGCTTAAATTCCATCAGTTTGAGTTAAAAGGAATCATATTGTTATTAAATAATATTAACGAAACAGTCCTGCAAAGTGCACAGATATAATGCATATGTTCATTGTATTACAAACGCATGCATTTTTTTTTAAATTATAATTGCCAGTAAGAATTTATAATTTATTATACAAAGGTCTTGTGTGTTAGTTTGAGAGTTGTTTGCGTTTGTTGTGTTGTATTGTGAGTAAGATAAAATATGGCACTGTACTTTACAAAATCAAAAAATATAATGTAACAGCACACCTTGATTACGTCAAAAACAAGAAGTTTTGGAATCATCTTTAAAATTTATACCGTTCTATATAATGTTTTAACGTCTGGCCATACATAATTCCGTGTTTATTTATAGGAAAATATATGTATGAAGATATTTATAGAAACGGATGAGCAACTTAAAACTTGTACACTATGTCAATGTCGTCATTCTTAAAGTAAACCTTACCAAATAAATTCGGTAGGTCGGCGACCGCTTCATCGTAACTAACCTCATGCAATGCCACAAACGTGTGTTGTGATTGAGGCTAAATGCAGGTTGAAGGTCACCAATATTTGGCACCACTCACCCATACGAGGGTTCCCGCAAATTATTTCAAGAACATAAGGTGACTGAGCCGGTTATAATGACTGCATTTCTACGTCTGCCTATTTCCAGATGTTATTTAATGCGTTTTACTTATGCTCTCTGTGGTAATGGGTCAGTGTATTTATTTGTTGTGCGTCCGATTTATTATCTTGTGTGGTAACTCGTGAATCATGTGGTAGGCAAAACCCCACGTGTTTATAACCGCATTTAATTGCGAAGAGGAAACATTTGGCACTTGACAAAATTAGCTGTTTGTTCGGCCAGGAGCGTCCGACGTATATGGAAATTTGCATATTTTCTACATTATCATTAGGCCTATATTAATAACTATTGATAATTAGAGCTAGTTATTGTTGTTAAGTGTTAACCAATTGTATGTTTACTGAAATGTTTATGTTATACTATTTGTATTATGTTTAATGTTTTTATAATATGATTTTAAACTTATTATATCCAAGTACCTCAATGTAAAATGGAAGCAATGCTGTATTTGAGTTAACCCAATAAAAAAAATAAATAATAAAACATACATTGACTGCCCTAAAGTCGTAGATTATCAATATTTTATATGAGACTGAAATATTTCACGAAAATGGCCGAGCTGATAGACATTTAAACAAAATCCAAAATAATCTGGATTATCTAGACGAAACAGATTAGTAATTTTAACAATACCGTTCTGGGCTAAGACCAAAATGCTAAGCATTATTTTTGGCATCATACACTACGAAAATTAAGATTTTTTCATGGTACCATCTTACTTAATTGCATACGTTGGAAATAAGGTCAGAAATACAAATGTTAAGATTTTTTGATTTGACATGGTTATAAATATTTTTATTGATTTTCTTTGCAAGTCAGTTTTTTAAACTGAAGAGAATAAACGTTAAATATATGAAGTGTTAGTATATTGCCTGGTCAAGCTTATTTTTTATTGTTACAAAAAAGGTATAAATGTGACACTTTTGTGTATTTATTATTTAGTTCTTCAGTTACGTGCAGCATATTTGCTAATTTACATAAAGAACTACTACAGACATGTGCTGATGTGTGGATATGTGGTGGATATTGCCACATTTATAATCAAGTATATTCTAGAACGCCAACAATACTTCCCATACGTTCTAATTGAGGTATTTCTTTGATTGTCCAGCAAATATGTTAATAGTTAAAAATATATAAATAAATTCACTCTTGTCCCCCTTTCGCGAGCGCCCATGGGTAGGTCATAACTTCTGCTGGAATGGGAAGTACGCCATGTCGTGATCCCACATTGTGGTCCGTTCGAGCAATTCGTGTGCCCGTTGTAGCTGGGTCCATCCCAGCTCACACCTTGCCTGGCGCGTCGTCAGTCGTTGCGTCAGAAACAACGGCACCGAGGACTTTCGTTCGTTCGGCTCGGAAACCAACGGTGACTTAGATCTACTTGGTCAGCGGACATGGATATATCGTGGAAACAAATGGGTTCGTGATTAATTCTTTAAGTTCAAGGTCAAATTCTTGTTGGTTATTCAAGGCGAAGTTTTCAAGTATTAAGGTTAAACCGCAAGACGGTTATTTTTCGTCAGCTTATTCGTGGAATCAATGAGGAGAATTTCATTGCTACGGATGTGCAATCAATAAAAGTCTCCTGTATCTTAGGATAAGTTGATTAAGTTGTCACCTTGTAAGCGAACGGTGTAAGTATCATCACTTAGGAGTGGGTCAAGCAACCTTTAAGTGTTACTGACTATATGATTAGTCTCACCTGACGATATGTCATGATAAGTTAATAGTTCCATTCATTCTTAACCGAAGCCAATGCAAAACAAGAAATATTTTATAGGTAAAAGAATGGCACACCTTTTTGCCTTAAAGTAAATTTTCAGATTATTACTGAACATTTTTAAAGTTTAGAATTTTCTTAAGTGTGGCGTATAAAAGCAAAGTATTGATATACCAGTCGACCGGGACTACTTTATACCAATTTTTCTTCAAACTGGGATTACACTTTGATACATTACATGAAATACAAAAAAAAATCATCAAAGTAACCACATGTTCAATAGCCTTAACAAATATCTTACTTCAGAAATGAAAAATATATATTTATTTATCATTAAAAAAACATAAAACAAATTACCCCTTAGAATGGGGCAACTTTATATATCCACAAGAATAGCTAGTTAATGAACATTGGGACACCTGGGGTAACTTCGAACTGTCAAATTGAATAATAGAGGCTACAAAGAGCACTTTTTTAAAATATATTATATATATTCAAATACATTGAAATACACTGCAAGCTATTAAATAACATCACTTTAAATATAGAGTTCAGATTAACTCCATAACACCCATTTAGTCATGGTCTAAAGTAGCCCCATGTTAAAAAATGGATGCCTTAAATGGATGCCACAGTTCTGAAGTTTGTAGAGCACTTTAGTAGCCAACCATAAAAATAAATTATGTCCATAAATTAGGCGGGACATTTGAAACTAATCTACAATACAGAAAAATAATGCAGTTGGTATAAAGTAGCCCCAGGAAAATGAAGTAGCCAAAGCTGACGGTAGGTTTTAATAGACTAGAATTAAGTGCATTTCATAAGCTAGGTTTCTCTACGAAATATTCTTATAGTCGTGTTCGAATTTGAACTGAATTCCTACATTCTTATACTTTACTTTTGATTTGTTTTTCGATTGTTAGACGTGGGAGCGCAGCGACTGTCTTACAACACTCAAGTCGAACGGATCTTCGTCGTGATTATGTCTGTAAAATGCATGTTTGTTCGTCCGGTCCCATACTGCCGCACGACCCAACAGATTGAGCTGAAATTTTAAACAGATAAGCGTGACCAGTTAACTGAGAACTGCTTACAAAATGAGCAAAATCCGCTGAGATTTAAACCTACAAGAAATAATAAATTAAAAAAGGCTTAAAACGTGTTGGATTTAATTTAAAGACAAATTAAAAAAATACAATAAATTCTTATCAAGAGTCTACCCAGTCAGTCATATAAATGATTTTCAGCGCGACCAAGCCAATCCTGTAGGCCCCGACGCAATCGACGAGTGAGCGATAACCAAATCTAGATCGATATTCTTTAACAGGAAATAAAGCAATCAGTGGTATGGACAGTGTGAACAACCGCGGATTAACACCAGAATCAACAAAGCCGATAAAGAACAACTTTGAATTTATAACGTGCCTCGTTGCTAGGACGGCTCAAAAGTCACCTATTAAAAATTTCTAACCTGAGAACTGATGGACTATGTCCAAATCAGAAGTTTAAAAATTTTTGCATTGGAAGCAGAGACGCTAACCACAAGACCAACGAGTCACACAATGGTCTAGTTTTTGCATGCATGCATGCAGTGACCCCAAGGTGTATCGTATCTTGCACGCTCAAGGTTATCCAAAATTCCGCTGGGAGATTGAGCAAACCTTGCAATTGTTACACGTTATTCGTACTGGCCATTGGTAGGTATACTGACTATGTTTCCCATAGTATTGTAAGCATTTCAAAACATGTTCTATAACTTTCCAGAAATAATAAAATAATAAAGAAATTTAAAAAATTACAAAATCTATCACGACCCCTGTTAAAACCCGTGTCTCCCACATTCCGGGTATAAGGGTGCCTTAGCCAACTAGACTAGGAAAACGCCAAAGTCTTTGTTAGACGAGTGAGTGAGTCATGTGTTGAGTACCCGGGAACATTTGCATTTAAGTTGATTGATATACGTATAAATTATACAGTTTTGAGTTTAGTTGGTATGAGGGCGCGTCAACTGTAAGGCCATAATGCGCCACATTAGCCTATGATAGGCTTGGGAGGAAGATCCATGCTCGATCTAGCCTTAGGTAGATGGATGAAAGGGAATGGATGTACACTGAATAGTTTATAGTACCTCCTTTCTATACATACCGTGTAGGGAAATATGGTTGGTTTGAGAAATATGTTCTCTTAAAAGCTTTACATACGACCAAAAAGATATACCAATACCTACCAATAAATTTATAAAACGTGCAAAAAAGACGGCATTGTAAACTACAAGCCGATGTCATTAACATCTGTTTGTTTGTAAAATCTTGGAACGTATCATTTCTCAAGTTTTAAATCACATCACAAGTGCTAATATCCTTAATGAAAACCAGCATGGAATTGTTCCAGGTCGGTCTTGTTGGTCTTGCTTAACTCTTCATACAAAACAAAGGTTATTGATAACTGGCAGTATACTTTTGAAGATCCCAAGTGCAAGCAAGTAGTTGCAGTGATGCTAGATTGGTCAAAAGCATTTGACCAGATTCCACATAATTCTCTACTTTAAAAACTGTATTACTGTGGCATACGTGGTTCTTTACATTCTTGGTTGGAACATTTCCTCAAATGTAGAACACAAAAAGTAATCTTCCAAGGAGGAATACCTCAAGGTTCTGTACTTAGCCCGTTGCTTTTGGACATATTTATGATTGATTTACCCATAGTGTTTCATCAGAAATTAGTCAATTTTCTGATGACTGCATGATCTATAGAAAAATATTTACGAAAGATGACACAGATGCACTCCAGACCGACTTGGACAATATAATATACACTAGGTCTGTTGAAAATGGAATGAAGCTGAGCCCTTTAAAGAGTGTATTCATCAGATTCTCTAGATCTAAGAACCCAATGCGTAACAATTACCAAATAAATGGTTTGCCAATTCTCGAAAAAAAAAATGGTGCCAAGTTATTGGGTATCACAATAACTAGTGATCTAAAATGGAATACGCAATACGCATACTGAAACAGTAAGAGCTAAAGCCTCCAGACAACTCTATTTTATTGTAAGAATCCTTCAACACATAACAAAAACTTGTAGAAATACAGCCAAACCTTACACACTCAAAAGGAATGAGATCTAAAAAAAGGGCCAAGCTCATCTACCCTTCCACATAAACGTACAGTGTCCCATAACAGCATCCTCGAAAAGCTTGGCAAAATAGAATTTGCGATTATTAATTTAACGTAATAGTTTATCCAAGTTCTTTTTTTCTAATTAATTTAAACGTAATAACATGCAAATTCTATTTTGCCAAGCTTTTCGAGGATGCTGTTATGGGACACTGTACGTTTATGTGGAAGGGTAGATGAGCTTGGCCCTTTTTTTAGATCTCATTCCTTTTGAGTGTGTAAGGTTTGGCTGTATTTCTACAAGTTTTTGTTATGTGTGTGATCTCATTACTTTTTCAAGTTCCATTACAAAATTATTTGCTAAAATATAATATTTTTATCAAAGTTGATTTAAATTCTATGGTATTAGCAGTAACAATATAGGATGTAAAATATCTAGACCCGGATTCATGTACATCCTGGGTATAGGTGGTATAACCATGGTATAACGACGGTATAAGGACTGGACCCCAATTCTTGAGTTCGTGGGAGATGAGTTGAAAACGCAATTTGAAAACGAAGTCGTTTTCGTTTTCGAAGGAATTGGTATTCTTGAACGGTATCGTGGAAAACGTCATGGGTTGTGAGTTGAAAGCATTGATATTAAACCCCTATAGTAGGCTAGATTAGCAGTCTCCTATACCTCCGCACAGGCGCGAGCGTAGCAAATTGAAGACTCAACCGGCCCATTTCAAGATGGCGATTTGGTGTTTTAATTTATGCTTTTTTAATGCAATAAAGTATTTTACTGGATTGTTTGATATGGTTTTAGCTTGTGCAGCATGGTATTAAACAAAAGAAACAATACGAAGTGATTGCATAAGGGAATTTAGTAATCATTTGGTGTTAAAGGCTAGTATGCTTACCTGTCAACCTGGCGGCAATCTTGAGAACTATTTGGCCACAAATCGCTCCCATTTGATTAACATGTAAACTGTCATTTTAAGATGGCTTCTAATTGTACCGGAAGTGGACCACCGACTGCTGGTCTAGCCAATTATATAGGATGTCTATGGTTGAAAGAGTATCACGAAATCCAAACACTTTAAAAAGATTTGCGTATAGCAAAGAGCTCGAAAAAGTTCTATATTTATTCTAGATGGCAGTGCCTTCATAAACGCGGGCCAATCGAAAGACAAGTTGTATGAAATGATTTGATTGTTGCAATTATGTAAACAAACAGATGAGCAAGTTCATATCAGAACAATGTTGTGCTGGCATGGGTTGGCTAGGCTTGTCAAACATGTAATGTAAGTATGAATTTTACTAGTCCTATAGCCAAATGGAACTTTAGACCTACACTTTTGCATTATAAATAATTTTCCACATCTGGGCCTAGACCAGGGACGGTTTCTGATTTGTTTTATGAGAGTATAATGACACCTTTTCTCGTTCCACACAAAGAAGAAAAATTTTAAATGTCCGCTATTTGTTTACGTATCGCACTTTCCCGCCTAACTCTGCTTATACCGTCAACAAGTGTCAAGTAACTATGGTTACTTGTTGATTGTATGCCAAGTGTTTAAGGCTTATTTTAAAACCTTTATTTGGAAGCCTTCCAACAAACTTTTTCAACTTTTTTTTTCAAAAGAGACTATATTTCTATAACCTTAATGTCCATGTAAAATATGAACATTGTAGTTCCACCCGTCTGGTCAGAATCGCGGGCCGACGTATTAGATGTTAGCAGTAGCAGTAGTAGCAGTAGTAGCAGTAGCTAACATCCTTAAAGTGATTTTGAGCATGTTTCAAGCCATTTTTTCACCAAGAAGGAATAATCGTACCCCAATAAAATTTGGCATGTGTTGTCAGGTACCTAAATCCCCTCGATTGTGATAGTTTTCAAGTTCACATCACGTTACATGACGGCTGGGTAACACCTCGAAATCACCCCAACTCTGCTTGGTGTATAAGGTGCTTGAGTGTGTAGCGCACCGCGGCTTGGCTGCGGCGCCCTAACGGGCACCTAGATCATGCTCACTTCAGTATTGAACGGGCTGTATTGGTTATACCTCATCTCCTTCACACCTGTCCAGCTTGGGATCGCACATCAGGTATAAACAAATCAAAATTAGAGCGTGTACAAAGTCGAGAAACGCGTATTATAGCTGCAAAGACAAAATTTCAAATTGACAGTGATACAGCAAGACGTCTATCTTTAGACATTCCATTGCTTGAAAGCTACAGGAAGAAAGTAGAACTTCAATTTCTATGGGGAATGTTACACGGTACTACTGATCTGGACCCGTACACAAAGGTTGCAAGTCTGTAGTCGTGGAGCAGAACTTGGTAGAGGCGTAATTCTCAAGCCTCCATTTGCAAGAACAACAGCTTACCAAAATGGCTTATACTACAGAACTTTTAATGAATGGAATGCTCTTCCGTTTAAGCTAAGAGAGATTCGCTCATTAGACACTTTTAAATCTCCCTAAGCACACATGTTGTTGCATTACAAAATTTATACAACAGTAACTTTTCACTAATTCGTTTTTATAATAATTCATTGAAGTGTATATTTCTTAACCTTATTTTCCATATTTTATAGGTTTGCTAATGATTGTAATAATGTTGTTATCTTGCATTATATTTATTGTTACAAGGTTGGCAGTCACCAAGTGTGTTTGGAGCTCTGCTCTTTTCTGCCATTCTCGTGACACATTCAACCAATGAATGTGTTGCATAACAAATAATAAAATAAGAAATAAGTTAAGAGAAAAACATGACTGTTTAATTATATTTCTTATTTAATATAATAATAAATTGTTTTAAATTTATGAAACTAAGCTTGACTGTAATATTTGAGTGATTTTTGTCTATCTTGATCATTGATCATCAAATAACCTTATTGATTATATCTCTTTTAAACAAAAAATTTAAATTATCAATGATCATCAAATAACCTTATGTATATATAGAGAGCTTATATAAATTAGCTGTAGATACCACTACCCACTGAAGAACATAGTGTCTTGGGCGTGAGTAGTGAGTAGTGGCTCTTGTATATGGACTCTACACTCTAAGAACTTAGGAAGTATGTTTATTTCTATCATGAATATCTCTAATTTTATTCTTTTCTAAAAACATGTTACTTTACATAATTAGTCCTATTACCATTATGTTTAAAATGCACATTTTTTAGTTAATCAAATACGTTCTCTCTAAAATTTGAGACAAAAATTGAAAGTAGAAAGATGGAAGATGAAAGATGAAAATAACGATAGATGAAAAATATAAAACTTGAAATATATTATGAACATAATTAATAGCCGTGAAAGTCTTCATCCAACTTATAGGCTACAACAGATAATGCCCAGATTATTATAATTTTTTGAAATTTCACTATATTTACTTATTTATATATTGTTATATATTGTTTTAAATTTCGATCATTTATATCCTTAACATTCGATGAGCCATTTGTTTATTTCCCTGCAAAAGCTACACAATATGGGTGCTGTGTTATTTATTATTCCTGGGAGATAGGCCTAACTAAAAATTTTCAGGCCAAGGTATAATGCGTGGCGCTGTGTCAGTTATAGGCGAACTCTTGGCATGACATGATACCCTGACTGGGCATTTCTTGTTTTATGGAGATGGATGGTGCCAAAGGTAGCGAAGTGCAATATTGACTTTGACGTACACTAGACAAATAAGTAGACATAATGTAAGATAATCTTTAAAGTTTTATTACAGCATTAAAACTAACAAAAACTGGTCCGACTCGCAATGAAACATATAAAAATGGTACACTATCTACAATATTGTTTGCAATTTTGATTATGTGCATGAGTTTACATACACCCTACCCTACACGGAAACCAAATGAAACATTTGAAAAGAATGGTCTACATCCATTGATACAAAAAACTATCTGAAATATCTGATATATTTTCATTTTTCTTAGAGGATATATCTGCTTATGTTTTGGACAACAAACAAGGTAGGTACCCTGACCGTATACAGAATTAAAATTACAAGAAATTTCATAAATACATTAAAAAGAAATCATCATATATTCTAGTTATATATGATTGAGTTATTCTGTAGGGTACATATTTAAACACGCCAAAGTAATTTAAGTCACTACGAGCACATTTTAAATTTATGGAATTTAAAAGCATAGGCCTACATTTTCCCTTATTACGCCTATACTCGTCACATATTTTGGCCGCCTACAGTCATTTAATCTTTGACGAACTCACTTCTGATTGAATTAGGTAACTGAAGTTCTAGTTCATCGTGTTGGGTTCGATGTGCAGTTTAGGCATGAGTGTCTTTATTTGGGTTAAAGTTGCCCCTTGTAAATCACACTGCCTAGTATGAAAAATTGACAGCTTTTTTAGACGAGGTAGGTACTGTGGTATGAGCAGAAGAGTGTCTTGAACTGTGTGATCCATAGAGCGTAGTCTCATCTCGAGTAAGTTGGGGCATCCCTTGATGATACTGCGCATCCCCCTCGCGCCGACCTTCCCTCCGCCATGCAGCTCTAAAACCTGCAGCTTCTTGAGGCAGGAGCCGATAGTCACCGCCACCTCGTCTGTGATGTTGGCCCCGCACAATGTGAGCGACTCGAGGTTCGACATGGCGGTGGATGCAAACAGCTGTATCCAAGTGTTCTCGGCCACCGAACTCTGATAATCATAAAAAAACAGATTTAAATTGCGCAGGGTGGACATTGACCCGATAGCAAGTAAACATTCGCAAGGAATGCTACTTGTGAAGAGAGTTAAGCTCTTGAGATGGTCGCACTTGTGCAGGGCAGATAAGGCTCCCATAGACCAGTTGTCGACTCCTAGTCTCACTGAGCAAAGTGTCTTAGAGAATCGTTTGCACACAGCTATGAAATCTCCGTCCATGTCCTCTAGCTCGCTGTAGCTGCTCATTATAATATTCTGGCCCTCGAGATCGACGAAATCCTTGTGGAAGTCCAACCTATACGGAGTACACAATAAACGCAAACTCCTCAAATGAGGAAGTTGAACGTTAAAACCGTCGTCAAATACCCGGCCGGACAGCAAACATTCGTGAAATTCCAATGTTCGTAGCTGTGTGCAGTGTTGGACTATTTCTTTCAGTACCCTCGCGTCTATGCAAACTCGTGCTCTCTCCACAACCAATACGCGAATCTGGTGATTGCGTAGGCCAACCTCTTTTAAGATTACGTCCACGTAGCTAATATCGACCAGTTTGAGTGTCTTGAGCCACGGTGCCCATCTCAGAAGCTTCACGATAGCCCCCAGACTTTGCTCTTTACCTCTGAACTCGAACCGTCTGTAGAGACTAGGGTCTCGATGTAAGAGCTCCCAACCAGTACATACCTTAGACACGGAGTCACGAAGCTCAGATGGACTTAGGTAGGAGAATACATGTAAGAGAAGCTCTGGAGGGAAGCTTTGGATGTTGAGAGAAGACTGACTTATGAGCCGTGTAAACACAAGGTGATCCTTATGAATTCTGATTAAATACGACTCAGTAAAACTCCCCGTGATGATAGTTCTACAACTGAACAACGCAGCTACTATGAATTGATTTTCAAAAGTCAGGCACAATTCCAGTTTATATGCAATATTTTGTTTATTGAAAAATCCACAGCTCCCTGGATGTGCAAAGGCTGCAGGAAACATCCGAATATACTCACCCTTCATTATTTTCGTAGTTTCTAAGGTCAAACATTATTTTTCAACCCCTAAATTCTTTCAAATATATAAATATGCTTTTAAGGCCATTGCGCTTCGTTCGACTCCCCAACAGCTTCGCGGCGTGGAAACCAAACCATTAGCATTGCAAATACAGGAACCCTGCCCGGCAGAGCTAATTTTTAATTATAAAACAAAACTTTCAACCTCTTAAAATAATTATATCACTGTCTTATAGCTGGTATTCCACGATCATATTAAATGGTAAGCCAAGTATGCCATTGATTCCAACCATTGTCTATTGTGTATTGGGATTGAAAACCTAGCACATAATGTATTAGAGGTAAATACTAGGGAAACGCCAAAGTCGTTGTTGGACGAGTGAGTGAGCCATGTGTTGAGTACCCGGTAACATTTCTTTTCTTCCCCTTACCTTAGGCCTCCCTATAGCCTTTCATAGGCTACAGTGGAGCATTTTGGCCTAAACTATGGCCTAAACTTTTACACAACTCCCGGACCAACAATCTACCATTAAGCAAGACCCGGCAGTCACACGGAATATTCAGTTGAAGGCTGCCAACAACACCAACCTCCGGCACAGTGATTTCCACCAATACCCTATTATTTATACGAATATAATTATCAAACTTAAATGCAAATGTTCCCGGGTACCCACCACATGACTCGCTCACTCGTCTAACTACGACTTTGGCGTTTCCCTAGTCTAGTTGGCTAAAGCGCCCTTGTAGCCGAAATGTGGGAGACGTGGGTTCAATCCCCTGGTCGGGAAAGATTTTGTAATTTCTAGATTGTATTTAAAAAATAATTAAACATGTTTTGAAATGCACATAACGCAGTGTAGTCCATCATCTGTGGCAATAGGGCCTACTATGGTAAACATAGCCAGTACGAAATACGTGAAAATATTGCAAGGTTACTCAATCTACGAGCGGAATTTGGGGGTACCTTGACGTCCAACATTCGACAGACCTTGCATGGGCACGGCATTACACGGCCAGGCGAAAAACAAACAAAAAATATATTTTCAAAATCTTAAACATTGTCGTTAAAATAATTTCTAAACATTGGAAGTCTATTTTTCAGTTTATCATTTCTTGTAGGTTTAAATCGCAATGAATCTTGCTGATTTTGTTAGCAGTTCTCAATAAACTTGTACCGGATGTCTGTTTAAAATTTCAGCGCAATCTGTTCAGCAATTCGGCTGATTTTCAACGTACACACACACACACACACACACGCACGCACGCAGAAAAACAATTAGGGCCGTTTAAGTCGAATGGAAATCACTACGTTCGCTACGCTCACTCGTTCAATAATATACTAGGAAAACGCTTAAGTCCCGCCGCGTTGTTGGATGAGCGTAATTGGTGCCTTGAGCTGCCATGTGTTATGCGGATTTTCTGTTCTGTAAAAAAAATATTACTAAGTTCAAGATTTTTTAAAATTAAATTAAATAAAAAATAATTTTTTTTTAATTTTTTTTTAAATTAATTATAGTTTTTAAAAAAAGAAAAAAAATCGAAAAATGCGATTTTTATAAGAAATAATTATTCGATTGCGCTCAAATTTCACACGAATATCTAAATTCATAAAATAAAGGTTCTGTGAAATAATCATTACAATAGGATAAAGCATGTAGGTGTTCTAAGTCGAAAAATTGTTTTAAAAAAGAAAAAACTCGCAAAATTTAGATTGTCATGAAAAATAATTTTTCGATTGCGCTCAAATTTCACACGAGTATCTTAGTTCATAAAATTAAGGTTATGTGAAAAAGTAATTGAAATCAGATAAAGCATGTAGGTGTTATAAGTCGAAGAAATTTTTTAAAAATCGAAAACAATCGTAAAATTGCGATTTTCATGAGAAATATTTTTTCGATTGCGCTCAAAAACGTGGCAGTTCTAAGTTCAGAGATTTCGAAGGTCGCTCGCTTCGCTCATCCAAATATATTACATTTACCTTTAAACATGGGTTCTACAAAATCAACAAGGAATCATTGACAATAAATCTGAATTACCAATAAGAATATTCAGTTATTAACTTAAATCACGATTTAAGAGTATAAACAAGTTGGTTGTTACGGCCCAATATCGCTCATCTCGATAACGTCAAACTGAAGGAGAAGATCGTGTCACGCCGCATACTAGATCATCTGCAAAACAATGATCTTATAAACGTTAATCAACATGGCATTCTACCTCGGCGCTCATGCATTGCAATGCTAACTAGATCTAATGATGACTGGCTTCACGCGATTGAGGACAAAGATGTCAAACAAGTCGATTGTATAGCTTTTCACTGATAAAATGCATTTGATCAGGTAATTCACGAAAGACTTCTCTAAAATCAGTTAAAAGATTGAAAAGATTTCCTCTAAATCAGAGATCAATCTCTACTAGTGGATTAAATCGTTCCTGACTGATCGCACTCTGTGTGTCGAATTAAGTGAGCGTCTTCCATTAAAGTGGAAGTTCTGGAGTTTCCCAAGGTTCAGTAGTTGGTCCCCTGCTTTTTGATATTTACATTCTTGACCTACCTTAATGTGTTTCTTTAACCTTACTACAATTTGCTGATGTTTCAACCGTATTTGCACCCATTAGATTAATAATTATTCTTGATTTCGAAAATTTGCAAAAAAACTCTGAACAGTGTATTATACACTTGATCTACGATAAACAAAATCTCAACACTTAACATTAGCTGGATCAAAAATTAATTTCAAGAATGTGTACTCACTGTCACTTCAAGGCAAAATTATCCCAAAATCTGACTCAATAAAATTACTTGGAATTTCCTTAACAAGATATCTAAAGTGGAATTTGCGCACTGAATTAGTAAGAAATCGTGTCTCAAAATAACTTGGAATTGAAACAAGAAATCCAAAGGGCACAAAATCTCGTACGAATCGGACCGCTTTTCAAACATAATACGGCCAGTCATTACTTTCGGTATCCCTGAGCTTGGCATCCGACTACAAGAGCTAACTTTACGAAGCTTGAGGCAATTCAAAACCGTGCCACAAAGACTATTTTTCACAGACCAAAGGATTATTCAGAAAGTGCTACGCAGAGGCTACTTTGTGACAGAGACCTTATTGGGGCCAGCATTGGTCTTAAAATAGTAACAATAAAATAATAAATACCTAACGGTTGGTGCGCAAATTTTGTATTAGACAGACAGACAGACAGACAGACAGACAGACAGACAGACAGACAGACAGACAGACAGACAGACAGACAGACAGACAGACAGACAGACAGACAGACAGACAGACAGACAGACAGACAGACAGACAGACAGACAGACAGACAGACAGACAGGTCCGAGCACATCTCGTGTTTGGACTGAACGCGAATGCAAAGCAGGAAAGTGGATGAAAGTTATGTCAAGTCCGGTCTGCTTCTGACTCCGGGTGGTCGATCTATTTGTTGGGTTTAAGGAAAGTGAATGTCCGGTTCATGTTTCGCACGTGACGTGAGCTGCTCTTCCAATGCACTTGATTGACCAGAGAACGCAGCAAGTGCATTGGAGGTCTCTTTACACAGTATAGCAGCTGCATGTGCGTGTGTTGATTAAGTGCTTGTTAAGTAGAATACGCATTTCCACTTCTCAGCTTTACATTACTTTGATTTCACATTGGAATTATATGTAACATCCATTTTAAAATATGTTTTAATTTCCCAGTCTGGACTCGGGGTTGAACTTGGCCGAGGTTCTGCTAATCGTAAAATTCGCAAACATCAACAATCAATTAGGGTAGTACTCTCTGAAACTAGAGGCGAGCTCTAGCAGTCATCGTCGGAGACCCCTCTCCATCCCCTTGACGACCTCCCCGATGACGACGACGACCATGACAACACGATCGATGCCAAAAACGAGAACGACTGTGACGTGAGACCTCCATTTCTCCCCTTACTTGTGGCTGGTACTGACCAGCATGGGATTTTACTCCCTACATCCCCTTGGCTAGGTTGGCGCATAATGATTTAATGGTTGACGTGCCCTTAATCCAAATAAACAAAAATATGTAACATGCCTATTGTTATTTTGTTGTTTTATAATTTTGAAATGTATGTAATTTTTCGTTCATTATTTTGTGGGCATTTATGTAATTACAAAATTATTGTTCTCCATTTAAATCAGATTTGATAAATTAAAAGGATAGATACGTTGAACAAATTTTACTCATAAAAAACCAACACACTAGAAACCTAACACCTGCTGTCATCTGCAAAGCTTATGTAACCAAGTGGATTCTTGAGACTAAAAGAAGAGCCAAGATCGTGTACTTTGCTACATATGAGAAGGACAACATTTTATGCCCCGTGACTGTATCGTTGCAAAACTTGTCAAAATTTTATTTCCGACTTATATTTTGAATGTAATAGGACGACAAATTTATTTTGCTTTGCTCTGTAAGGATGTTGTCACGGAAATGAATAAACAATGAGTGATTTTTTTTAGTACAAATTCTGGGTCATTAACATTTTTGGGGCATTATAAAATACTGTGGTTCTTAGTTTATTTAAATATTTGTCGTTTATGACTCACCAGCTTTATATAGACAAAGTGGTTAACGCACACTAATGACGGCTTGAAAGCCTGAACGATGGCGATAAAGTCAAGCTAGTATAACTTCTTAACGAGTCAGGTTCAAAGATATCAGAAGGACCTACAGGTATTAATGGACTACAGACTTTTCACTGGACACTGAATAGTTTAGTACATCCTTTCTTTCTATATATATACCGTGAAGGGAAAGATGGTTGGTTTGAGAAACATGTTCTCAAAGTTTTGCACTTTCCCACCTTTTGCTACCAATAAGAAATACCAATAACAACCAATAAGATAATAGATAAACGTTACTGTTTAAATTTCCTACTTAATATAACTAAGTTAATGTTTTTTCTTTTTCTTTTCTTTTCACTCCTTACCCTTTTTAATATTTGATTCGTTTATAAATTGCATTTAATTTCTTTTTTATTTGTTATCACATTTGTTGAGTTTTTAATGCATTGTTGTAATATTACTATTTCAAATATTTACTTAAATGTAGTTCATTGTTGTGTCTGCATCTATGTAATTAGATAATTAGATTTATTTAGTTGTCCTCCTTTGTAAATCAGTTTTTATAACTGAATAGGATTGACGTTAAATAAATAAATCAATCAATCAATCAAAACTATGAATCGGATCTTGATTGTAACATTTAAGTGATATTTTATCTTTCTTGATCATGGCAACGTGAGTAAAACTAACTATATTGATTGTTTCTCTTTTAAAAAACTTAGCAAAACCAACGTGTAATTGACTTTGACGCTAACTAGAAATATATATTTAACACGAAGTATGATGTTCAATGTCGTTTGATTAAAAACGAAAACAAAATAATTATACTGGTCTAAAAATGACTGGCTATTGTAACCCTGCCAAACGATTTATGCCGTCTGGAGTTGATTCGTGGAAAGAGTTGTTAACAACAGCATGGTTTGCAAGTCGTGACCATTAGAAAAATAAATTAATAAATATATTTTGTGTACCGTACTTGATAATTGGCTTCAAATTACAGCAACGGTTTATTAAATTTTGCCAATTCATTGTTTCACGGATGTGGACATGGGAAACAGATTTGTCAATCAAAACTTGGCATTGAAAGAGGTCAAAGATTAATTGCGTGAACATTGAAAAGACCCACACACACTCACACCATAGACTTTTAGCTAATCGATTAGTAAAGGCAAAGTTGTTTATAGCTATTTTTATCAATACGCATCAATATGTGGTGCTATTTGACGTTTAATGGGGTCGTGGGTACTAGTAGATTTTGGAGAAAGGTCCAAGGGTAAAATCCCGTTTGGAGCGGTCTCGTTTTAACCTCCATATTGATTTGTAATAATCAACATTACGTCGTTTTTTTTTTCTTTGGCTGTGGGTATAAACCCACAAATACCAAGGAACTACATAACGAAACACTTAAAAATTCACATTTAAAAACAAAATATGATAGTATATGAATCATTAAATTCAAGAACAATTAAAAACATTAAATAAATTAGTACAAATTAAAAAAACAAAAATGTTAATACAAAAACACACTATACTAAATACAAAGACTGATTAAGAAATACACAATTACAATAGCGTAAAAAATAAAAAACTTAAGTTATACAAAACAAAGGCTGATTGGAGTGATTAGTATAATGAGCAAGATTGTGTTTTACAAGTGGTATTCATAGTTTTTGTTATTAAATATTTTTTTGTTATGTAAGTCTACTCTACTGCAAATTGCTAATTTAAATATCAAAGTTTAAAATATATGTGTGTGTGTTTTTTTTTAGGGATATCACTCACAATTTTGTGTAGAATGACTATGCTTGTTGTGATATTTCTAATGATCAACATGTAAATAATTGTATTAATAATAAATAAGTAAACCACAACACATCTAATTAATTCATTACTCTTTATGAACAACCACAATGTGTTCTTTACATCCACGGCCATTATGACTTATGAAATGAGCGAAAGACCGAGAAATCTTGGATATCTAAACCCGTCAAGGCACAGATAATAGAGGATGTCAGGCCTAGTTCACTTCCATATGTAACATAACATATTGCTAGAGAAACTGTCGGTAAATGTGTCACACTCGCACACGGCAACTGGAACTCACATTAAACTAGATAAGTGGTCGGTGGTTTCTGCTGCTGTTTACAGTAGCAGTTGATATTCTCAACACGTGCTCACGTCGGCTTGCATTAGCTATGCGGCGTGGTTTCAAACTCGATGCTCAAGCTAATAATAATTACAAAAGTAAGGTATAATATGTGACTAATTGTTGCTTTTACATTTACCCTTCCTGTCTATCATAAGTACACTTAAACGAGATGTAATATTATGAAACTATCCATCTATCTACTGAGATAAGTGATCTGATCTAAATCTAATTGTAAATTAAACTGCTTCTTTTAATGAGAGCTTGAAAAAGTTAAACAATAAACAAAATTTAAAAACATCGTCACAAAAAGCTATTTTGATACACGTTTAAAAATATATAAGGTTAGAATAAGCAAAAAATACCCAATCTTCTTAAAAACCTTCGTGTAATCATTTGTTTATACTTATTGGTTAATTAAATTGGTGGCTGCATAGATCAGTTGGTAAGAGCATGGCCCGGAAAGCCAAGGTTTCGGGTTCGATCCCCTGTGTAGACACTTTTTTTAAATTTCTGTCTACAGTACTAACATAACAGCGTCATAGTCGCCTACTATAAAGCCAAGTTTAAACATATATATATATATATGGAATTTCTGAGGTTTTCGTGGTTATTTGTATGTGTTACCATCTTTAAATAATTAAATTTACTTTTTTCGGTTTACCACGTAAAATATTCTTTATTTTGTCTGACGTTTCTATTGGATTTCACCAATCATTGTCTAAGACTAAAGTTACTCAAATATAAATACAAAATACAAAAACACTTCAAGAGAGAAACTAAAACAAAAACACAAGAATAACATCAAACAAACATAATAAACAAGCAATTTTCAAAGAAATTAACAAACAGGAATATTATAACATGTGGAAAGAGCTTAGAAAACATGTCATGTTATTGATTTTGCATTTTTAGATGTACTAGTTAGTAAACGATCAGATGGATCGTTGGGACACACTGTCTATCGGAAGCCCACACATACTAACCGCTACCTAAACGCACAATCCCATCACTCGCCAGCCCAAATTAGATCTGTGGCAAACACCCTGGCGTTTCGATCAAAATCAATTGCTGACAAGGATAGTATAAATGTTGAGATGCATAACCTTAAGGATGCTCTTCTCCGGAATGGGTTTTCTAATGTAAGCATAAATAATGCATTTAATCGTGTACCTAATAAAACTCAAGCGAATGTAGATGATGAAACTGTGAAGCCACGAAAAGTAGCATTTTTGCCCTACATGAGAGGCACTACTGATCGAGTTAGCAAGATCTTGTCTGGGCATGAGGTGAAAACTGTATTCCTACCACACAGGAAGGTTAGTTTATTTTTAAGATCACCAAAGGATGCCATACCATTGGAAAGCCATGGTGTGTACGAAATTCCTTGCGGATCATGTGAAAAAACGTATGTGGGGCAGACTGGAAGAAAAATCTCTCAACGTCGACAGGAACACTTACTCTCAGTAGAAAAGAATGAGCCAAGATCAGCTCTTGCACAACACGTGGCAGATCAGGGACATGTAATTAATTTTGAGAGTACAAGAGTAATTGCATCTACGGACCGGATTCATTCCAGGATTATAAGGGAAGCAATAGAAATTGAGAAGAGGCCTCATAGTTTGAACAAAAGGGATGATGGAAAACGCCTACCTCAGACATGGAAGTCCATCATAAACCTTTGTCATAAACCAAAAACATTCATGCAGACTCTTCCAACTTTGCTAAATGCTCCCGAAACTATGATACCTGCTGTAAGTCTACGACCCGTAACAAGAAGTCAGACTAACCATACTGGTCAAAATACTTACAAGACCGTGTTACCTTCCACAAGTCAAGGCCCAATGACAATAAGTCAAGCAAGGAATCACCCTACAGGTTCTGGTCCATCAGACTACTTTGCATAATCAATAACATGACATTTTTTCTAAGCTCTTTCCACATGTTATAATATTCCTGTTTGTTAATTTCTTTGAAAATTGCTTGTTTATTATGTTTGTTTGATGTTATTCTTGTGTTTTTGTTTTAGTTTCTCTCTTGAAGTGTTTTTGTATTTTGTATTTATATTTGAGTAACTTTAGTCTTAGACAATGATTGGTGAAATCCAATCGAAACGTCAGACAAAATAAAGAATATTTTACGTGGTAAACCGAAAAAAGTAAATTTAATTATTTAAAGATGGTAACATATATATATATATATATATATATATATATATATATATATATATACATATATATAATATATTATATCGCAGACTTTCACGGATTGAAGATGCACACAATGTATTTTCGGGTAGTCCGTGTGGTTTTATTTTTATTTATTCCAACGTTTCGGGTAGTTCTCCCTGCCCATCTTCAAGAAATTAAAAAAAAAAAAAAAAAAAAAAAAAAACAATATAAAAAACAAACAAAACCGTACTTCATAACAAACACTGCAACTAGATACATAGACAAAAACTAAATAGCTTAGAAAACATAGGTAGGGCCTACTCATGACAAATTATACAACCGTGTGAAGCCATCAACATTATCCTATTACTGTTTAGATGACCTCAGCGTCCGAGTAGATGGCTCAAGGGGTCCTTGTTGAGTCTTCCTTCTCTTGTCAGCTCTTGGAGGAGGACGGACTGCAGACATTTCCATAGGGAGAGCTTTTGGTTGAACATTACAGCCTTGCAAAACATGTTTCCATGTGGCTGGAAGTCTTTTGGCATCATCCCGTGTGTGCCACATGGAAACATGTTTTGCAAGGCTGTAATGTTCAACCAAAAGCTCTCCCTATGGAAATGTCTGCAGTCCGTCCTCCTCCAAGAGCTGACAAGAGAAGGAAGACTCAACAAGGACCCCTTGAGCCATCTACTCGGACGCTGAGGTCATCTAAACAGTAATAGGATAATGTTGATGGCTTCACACGGTTGTATAATTTGTCATGAGTAGGCCCTACCTATGTTTTCTAAGCTATTTAGTTTTTGTCTATGTATCTAGTTGCAGTGTTTGTTATGAAGTACGGTTTTGTTTGTTTTTTTATATTGCTTTTTTTTTTTTAATTTCCTTGAAGATGGGCAGGGAGAACTACCCGAAACGTTGGAATAAATAAAAATAAAACCACACGGACTACCCGAAAATACAATGTCTGCATATATATATATATATATATATATATGATTTATTTTCTAGTATACATTATTAGACGAATGAGCGCAGCGAAACGAAGTCTATATAACGCTACTCGATCGGGTCTTGGTAGTGACTATTGTCTGTGTTTGTATGTTAAATGTTTGTCTGTTAGTTTGTCCGGGCTCATACGGCCGAACGGACAAATAGATTGAGCTGAAAATTTAAACAGACATCCGTGACCAGGTAACTTAGAACTGCTAGCAAAATGAGCAAAATCCATTTCGATTTAAACCTACAAGAAATAATGGACGACAATGGTTTCACTTTTGAAAAAAATCACTGCCACTTAGATGTTACTCGGTTGCGATGGAGGCTGTGGAAAAAATGTTTGTAATGCAGCTATGCAGTGACCAAAGAGTATCGAAATTTGCACGCTCAAGGCATGGAGTTATAAATGCTCAAGGTATCCCCAAATCCCGCTGGGAGATTGAGTAAACCTTGCAATCTTTACTCGTATTTCGTACTGGCAGATATTGAGTAAACCTTGCAATCTTTACTCGTATTTCGTACTGGCAGAGATTGAGTAAACCTTGCAATCTTTACTCGTATTTTGTACTGGCTATGTTGTCCATAGTATTGTCACAGTTGATGTAGACTAAACTGCGTTATATGCATTTCAAAACATGATTCATGTTTTTTTTTAAATACAATCCATAAACTACAAAATCTGAACCCAGGTATCCAACATTCCGTATATAAGGGCGCCTTAGCCAACTAGACGAGGGAAACTCCAAAGCCGTTGATAGACGAGTGAGTGAGCCATGTGTTGAATACCCGGTATCTTTCCCCATACTGGGCTAGCTCCAGTCTTAGGTAGGGGAAGAAAGGGGATGTTCCCGGGTACTCAACACATGGCTCACTCATTCGTCTATCAACGACTATGGCGTTTCCCTAGTTTAACAAATAAGTTTTGGCATGATTGCTCTTCTATCGACGACTTTGTTGTTTTATTAGTTTAATTTCTTTGTCGTGACTTCTTTGACATCAACCACAACACTGCGTTCACCTGGCGACACTTTGTGTGTTATTAATGACATGGATATGTCATTGCTGAATTTTAGCTGCAGTCACTTTGTCAAAAGAGGTTTTGTGTATATTTTACCAATAGGGCAGTAGGTTGATAGTTATTATTGTAAAGCGGTGTCCGTTATTACTTTAAACATTTAGTGATGTTCTTTTAAATTTTGAAATTGCACATTCGAATCTCTAAGAAGATGAACTCGGTTCCTAACATCGAAAGCCTCCCTCGAGAGGTTCTCCTACACGTGTTTTCCTTCCTCAGTCCTTCTTATCTGTGCGAGACAGTCTCAAAGGTATGTACTTATTGGGAGGAATTATGTGAAGACCCGTTCAGACAAGGCGAGGTAAGCGAGCAGACTGTCGTTAAGATACTCAAGGTGGCGCCATTTCTCAAGTCACTCACATTGGTCGACTGGAATGGCATGGATACAATCTTAGAAGTGGTTTCCCAACACAACCAAAAGATTCGTGCGTTAGTCTTGGAGAAAGGAGGTAGGAGGCCTCGTGCCGTAATCTTCTCAGAGGTAATGATGAAAATATTACGAATCTGTACTGAGCTCAAAACATTGATACTTCGCCGTTATGTCGTAAGTGACAAAAATTTTTACAATTACATTTGCATTCAACTGCCTCACCTGAAAACTCTATATGTTACTAACAATGGAGTGGTCTCTTCCAAGTTATGGGTGTACCTTGCTAACAGTAACCTCGAACTCGAGGACCTAACGATGTATGACAGTCTTGAAAGTTTCAAACCCCCAAAATACTACAATACCACAGCTTTGTGCAACCGGTTCTGTAAAACCCTGCGCTCGTTAAGACTAGGTTGGGGCGCCTGGGCTGGGTCACCAGAAGCTTTCTCCGCGCTGCAGAAGTTTGACCGTCTGGAAACGTTGAGCATCGTTTATCTTACGGAAGTTGATAGCGACAACATTCTCGTCATCGGCTCGATACCCACCCTGCGTCATCTGAATCTCAGTTGGTGCTTGATGCCTTAGACGATCCTGATACGGCTCTTTTCATCTGAGGGCTTGAAGAACCTTGTGGCGCTTGAGCTGGAATACTGCCACAGACAGACAGACAGTGTGGCAGCGGCTATCGGCGATCACCTTAAGAACCTGGAGACACTCACACTAGATGGACTAAAAGGCTGGGACCTGTTTGAGAAGTTAACCACGTGTGGGTTGAAAAGCATTATTAAAGGATGCTCGAAGATACGTCATTTGAAGCTTTTCAAGTTTGGACAGAATACTTATGAAGAGATCATTCAGCTCATACCACAGTATCTGCCTGGTTTGAAGACATTGGTATGCTCTCCCGGTGCAGACGGAGCCGTCGCACAAGTAAAGACTCAAATGCCGGAGCTACAGATAGAATACGAAGATATACCCTTGTAGTTGGTGCTCATGGTATAGGGGCGAAGATTCCTGTTGATTTGTGATTGAACAAATGGTGACAAGGATATTCTTCTATGCTGGAAGTTTCATGTTATGGTAGGTGTATTTATTCCCAAAGTTACAAGCCCACTTTAGTTTCTCACAGATGATATTGACAAACCTAATATGGCAGAATCATTGTTTAATATTTGTCTGTATCTTAAAAATAAATTTTTGAATCTTCAATAATAAAATTAGATTTTACGTTTCTGCACAGAAAATGTTGATACATCCTTGGTAAAATTTAATTTATAGTGTGAATCTTGGCTTATGGAGTAGGCCTACACTGGATCTTACCCCGGCTGCAGCGTCAGTGGTGGTGGTTCAAGCATAAGGCGCGAGACTCTGATTCGGGAGGTCCCGGATTTGAATCCCGCCATCGGCAATGACGCCGCATAATGGCCTTACGCGCCTCTTAAACTTACTAAACTCGAGCCCCTATTATATAAACTTTATAATTATACCAATCAACTCAAATGCAATTGTTCCAGTGTACTCAAACATGGCTCAATCACTCGTCTTAAAATGACATTGGCGTTTACCTAGTATAAGAAATGCTATGAGGTAAAACTGCGTATGATTGAATAATAAAATAATATTGTTATTATAATTCTGTAGGCCTATATAGTGCCATTATTGTTTCATCATGTTTAAATTATAAGATCAAGTTATTTCATCTATCTGAAAAGGTACCTGTAATATCGTTATAGTTAGAGGAAAAGAACAAACTTACTCTGTTTTTCAGAAACGTGCACGAATAATTTTCGAAACGTCGATCGCAACAAAATAAACCTGTTAAAATCATATAAATCAGCTCACTGTCTCACTTGTCTGTCTTGTATGTGGTATTGAGACTAGTATTTGACAGGCTAGAAATGAACAGCCCGTAAATTAGGCTATTCCAGCCGTTTTGTTTATTACTCAGCTATACATGAGAATAAGCACGTGTGCATGGAAAATGTCATCGTATTTTTTATTTTTCTTGACAGTGCACACGTAAAAACGGCCTCGTCGTTGACATGAAAGTGTAAAAACTCTAGATAGAATTCAACATTGAATACTGTGTATCCGTGTGGTAATGTAAAAGATTGTCCAGACAGTAAAGGGAGAAATGAATTTTTCAACGAATTTCTCCGTAAGGTGATTCCAATTTGCTAAAACACTAATCAACGAAAAAATTTTAAATATATTTTGTAGAATCCCACATGTTTGATTCGAAAGACTTCACAAAATACTCTTGAACATAAATCAAACATATTTTAAAAGAAACACACGGCGTGTTCCACTAACGCAATCCCTTCAAATACAGCTTGGTATAGTGTAAATATTAATATGCAAATTATTAAAAAATAATATGATCATAGACAATCACATCAAACACAAACTATTAATTTGGTTATCGTAGACCTTTCTATATTCATGTCCTTCGCATTGACCTCTGTAACAATTCGCAACTGTGCTATACTCGAATAAAAAACACATCTCAAAACGGGTTTATCGGCGAGGGTCAAAGGTTTTCGTGGCCCATTTTATAATACCTTGCATAGTTTTTTGTCCAGTATCTAAATTACATAAAGATATCTCCACGTAACACGATCCACCCGAGATCTAACCCGGACCTGACGTTGATGCTGTATCGCCCACTCTGCATAATGATCTACGAAAAACACGCGCTGTAGCAAGAGACCATTGTTGATCTTGGAACTTACTACCTAAAATAATAGTTCATAGCGGGAGTTTGATTTTTTTGTACTAGGAATGTCAAATCGACACATGCGGATAAAGATTCTTTGGTATAGGAAAAAAACCAGATGGGATACTTGTTATTATGCAGGCCTACTTATAGAATCTTGTTTGGTATACCTTTTCGTTTTGTTGGTCAATGATGTGTCACATAGGTCAAAGTTTCTTTAATCAGATACGATATTTCTCGATAGAATGGTTTGGGAAAATAAATAAACAGTGTTATGATAGCTAGGGAAATTAAATCGATATTTGTGGAAATCAAGTTTCGCTTTCGATGCTTTAATTTATATTTTTAAGCGTAACATTATTATTTGTTGTAATTTGTACTTTGGAGTTCGCGACGGTTAGTTACGCTCGTGTGAATAAGTAATATTTCAGATTAATCAGTGAGAAATCTGGTATCCATTCATGAATAATTATTGAAGATATTTAATGTGGTGATGGCTTTTACTTGTTAATAGCATAATAGTCGAACTCTAATGAGTATTTACATACACATTTTAAAATAACTTTACTGGAGAAATCCTTTAACTCCCTTGGTGAAATTCTACACCCCGCCACTTGAGTTTTGAAACATATGTTCATACAAAAATATATTTTACGTATTTTTATTGAAATGGAGATTTTCTTTGTTCTTATTATTCACATGTGTATTTTGTATTTGTACTTTATTTCCTATATGGGTTGTAAAATGAAAAATAAGAACTAGGTTAATTGCATGTTTTACATATAAACATATTTAACTTAGAATTGACGTTAGATCGTTTATGGGGTACCAGGACACTTGGACTATTTTCTTTTTGGTCTAAAAATATTTCGTCTAATTTTGAGACATTTCGTTTACAGACATTTCGTCAAACCCCCTTTGGTCTAATTCGGCATTTCGACTAAAACGTATTTTCGTCTAAGTGGGCATAGCAGATTCCAGAAGCATATATTTTCACATCACGCATCAATTTGGAAAATTATAGAACATCTCAAGAAAGATTGATTGATTGATTGATTGATTGATTAGCGTCTTTATTTATGGCGGGATTAAGGCCTGTTAGGCCTTCTCTTCCATCCAACCATTTTACATTTTAAGGATACAATACAAAGATACAGATACAGATACAAAGTAAGATACAAACAAATTGAAATGAAATAAGCAATAGTAATAGTAAGATACAAATTAAATTAAACATTACGTACTAGGAATACAGCATGCATATGTATAGTACAAGCCTATTTTTATAACAGAGTTCAATAACATAACACAAATTAATAAATTGGATACCTAAAAATTTAATAACATAGTTCAATAACATAAGAAAAATAAACAAATTGATACCTACATAAAATGTATGAGTTTTATAAAATAGTATACATTTAAATAGTATGAAGTTACCAACAGATAGTTACTATGGGTATGGCATAAGTAGATAACTTTTTAGAAAACAAAGAAAAAGAAAAATCATTCATTCATCCATTCACACAAAAACTTACAAAATATGCTGCTGTTGCCACAGTGTGGCAGAAATTGCAAGATATTCAGAGAGCAGGAACAGGTGGTGGAGGTGATGTGCATTAATCAATCATTGACTACGGTTGTAGTGGCTGATGGTTATGGCTGCTAATTATGCTTATTCAAATAATATTGGTATGCTTTTCGTTTTAAAGAGCGGTATCTTTGTCCACAGACATCCGCATCCCTGATGTTGGGTTGGAAGAGTATTCCAGACTCGAATAGCGTTTACAGTAAAAGAGTGGTCTAGAAGATTGGTTCTATGTGTTGGAAATGTTAATTGAGTGCCTGATCTAGATCTAGTGTTAAAGGTATGGTTTGAGAATAGGTACTGGAAATTAGACGCTAGGTACGAGGGTGTAGATGATGAGAGTAGGCGATGAACAAGACAAATCGAGTGTAAATTTCTACGGTCATTTAGACGAATCCACGCAAGATTTTTGAATCCAGGGGTTATGTGATCAGATTTTTTATACCGAGGATGAAACGAACACAGGCATTTTTCGCTCTCTGAAGACGAATAGAGAGGTCCTCGGTTAGGTCGTTGTACACGACGTCGCAATAATCAAAATGAGGCATGACAAGGCTTTGCACGAGCATTGTTTTTAATTTTGTTGGGAGGAAGTTTTTGAGGCGGTTTAAAGAATGTAAAGATGCATAGGTGACAGAAGTCATAATGACAGAGGTTGCCGATGGCGCTATCTAGTCAACCAGCAACAAATTGGAAATATTGCACAAAATTATGAAAACTACCAGAATAACAACCACAATATGCAATTTTTTTAAAGCTGTAAGTTGCAAAGTAACATTATTTAGTGAGGAAGTTGTGCCTGATGAGGAAAAAAATAAATGATTGTACTACTTTGGTTTTAGATTGATTGATTTGATAACAATACTATTTTTTATGTAAACATTTTGTTTCGTTACATACAACATACAAATAAAATAAAGTGAGTTTCATTAATTCGCATCCATTATTTTTGTATTTTCATTAATTGTTCTAAATTACGCATTTATGTAAAAAATATAACTTAAGACTTTTGTATTTAGGAGATAAGACCAAATGTTTTCTTAGACCACAATTCATACTAGACGAAAGAACTTTAGACCAAGAAATACTAGACCATAATGTCCAGTTACACGATTTGTCGCCTTAGACGAAATAGCGGTGTATACCAATGGACTGATCATACCAAAATATCCGTAGAAAAAGAGTACGTTATAATAATTTCCATATTGTATTGACATATTATTAACAACAAATCCCTTTCAAAGTGCAAAACAAAATAATGTTTGGTAAAGCAGCATTTTTTACGAATTGGTTTATAATTAGTAAAGGTTTTATATTCCCGTTAAATATACCAAACATTTGAGCAACATTAATTTTCTGTCGAGCAACCCGGATTTGCAAAATATGTTAAAAAAAACAATAAAGTGTAACAGCTTTACCATTGAGCTACACAATGTAAAAGAATGACCATAAATTTGTACAAAATATAATTTTTAAAATATATAGTGAGTTTAGTGGTAAGGGTATTCCATAAATTCAGCAATTGCCTTACAATTTACGTGTCAGCGGTTTGGAAGGAAAGGCAGGTAAAACGCTTTATAATGATGTGTTTACTGAAATTATTTATCTATTATCTTTTGTGAATTGAAATATCGTACTTTACAAACAATACATATAGATAATAAAGCATTAAAATGCTCTTGATACAAATGAATAATATAATATAAGATTATATGAAAATCATGGTTTTATCTCTAGTGGCCAGTGCCAGCAAGAGTAGTTGGTGACTCACATAATATAAAGATTAGCACATACTTGTCATCATGTTAAGACTTTGATGATTTCCAAGCATCATCTCATAGACGACCTAACTTCTTCGCGATTAACTTCCTTACATGACAAAACATTAAAATATTAGGTCGTGTAAATTACCACGTAACATATTTGTAATCATAAATACATAATTAAGTTGAAGGTATTTGTTTAAATTAGCAACCACATGTTACCGGCGAGTGGTAATGATAAAACGGCTACCTGACCTCCAACAAGGTCAAACATTTAGTGTTTGAGTCGTCAGTGAGAAATGTATTTGGTGTTCGGTTGTAAATAAGTTGCTTGCATATTAGTGAGCGTGTTAAGGTAATTAGTCATAATTAGATGTAAGGTTTGATTGAGACCCAGGGTCAAGAGTTTGACCAGATCCTCCCACTCCATACCCGACTTACTGCTGGAAATAGGGTTGAATAGGGTTTACTTTGTTAGTTATTCGGGTGTAAGGGCAAACATTACTTAGATTATTGATAAAAACAAGGACTTTCAAACCGGAATGAGATTTTGAGGAAATGAGGAAAGATATTATATACGTAAGGTAATTAGCGTCCACTACAATGGTTATGAACAAGTAGTTTGAGCAAGGGGTGGGTGAATTTTACAGAGGAATGCTAAGCAGTTATGAGTAGAGATTTTGCTAAGGTATTTGGAGATCACATTTTATCTTTTCTAATTCAAATATAATAAATATAAATATTATAAAAAGTTGGATTTATATTGTAATGTCAACAATGAAACAAATAATTATCAAAACAAAGACCAAGCTACAGGTTGATGGAAGTAACAAACATAAACATCGCTTATTTCTTGAGATCAAAAGTTGTGGCCATGGAATCTGCCACAGAAATAAAATTTGCGAGACTCAAATTTTGAAATGTTTGGCAAATTTCATGGATACGACTTTTAGTTTAAGAAATTTGCAATGTTTTAGCTCGTTTACGTCCTGTTTGTGAAGCACACATGTTTTTGCATTACAAAACTAATTCTACAGTAGCTTTTCACTGATACATTTTTATAATAATTCATTGAAGTGTATTTCTTAAACTTGTTTTCTATATTTCATAGATTTACTAATGATTGTAATAATGTTGTTATATTTTTTATATTTATTGTTGCAAGGTTGGCAGTCACCAAGTGTGTTGGAGCTCTGCTCTTTTCTGCCATCCTCGTGATACATTTAATCAATGAATGTGTTACGGAACAAATAATAAATAGAAATCAAAATAAATAAATAAACGAACCGTTGCTTGTTCTTCGTTTCAATTCAATGTTCATTTGTTAAAAAAATGCATCCTAATAAAGTTTCCAAAATAAAAGTTATAATTCTAAATTTGAATGGAGTCTTGTGATTGATATATCGGAATTCGAGAAATTATTCATAATTTCCTATACCTATGTTAATTGTTGACATTATTGAAGAATGTTTTGGCGGATGGTAACCCACCTATAATCTGATCTTGCCAGGTACCGGCGACCCACATATTATCCTCGGGCACACCGGCCATGTTTGTACCCCGTACGGTCGGGCCGAGCCCGGTTCTCAGAAGTGAAACGGATGCTCGAGTGTCAACCGGATTCACTAACTCGATAAAGTACAATATTCAGTTCGTATGAAGAGCATTTGTGTTACAAAGTGTAAAAAGAAAACCACTATAATTTTAATTTGCCTCTAAGTAATTAACACAGATGTAGATTGTCGCTCTCATTATTAACATACATGGGAGTTAACACAGTTTAGTCGAAATTCTTTGCGTGAAATGGAAATTGCTTTCATTTTCCGCAGATAATTATATTAAAAACTGGGTCGTGTTAATTAATACTATAATGTTTGTATTGGCAGCTCTGTAGAGGAATTGTAAGAGTAAAAGCGTAAAAGTTTAAGAATATGGGGGTAATTCACGTGTCGGAAAGTTGGCATTAAGTTACCGTAATCGTTAAGTACATAGATTGTAATCAAGTTTGGAAACTACATAGGCCTATCAATTTAAATAAGGTTTTTACTGAGATTTTTCATGAAACACATTATTAAAACCCCGACAAGCGTTTTTAGGATACTATTAATATATTATGTATTGATTGACATCAATTTGTTTGGGAAATTTAGAGTCGACTGGGGATCGAGTCCAGAAGAAACATATCAATTTGATATATTTTTACATAAAAAAAAGAACAAACAATCAAAAATTAAAAAGAATGTGGTGATTAACAAAAACGGAATTGATCAACTTTATTTTGGGGAAAAATAGAGCACCTCGTAGCATTTTCAAAATATGCATTTTGGATGATATAACACCCTTAAGGGGAATCCCTAGACCTAATTCTGGTTTCTAAAGAATGCAGTAAAGACGTCTAAAAAGTAAGTTGAATGAAACAAGGATTTGTTAATAGAGAATATTATTTTTATTTTTTTTTATTTTTGACGGGACATATCCTCAGAATCAACAATTATTAAATTTGAAATTGTACCGGCGAGCGAAAAATGTCGGGCAACGCAAAAAACTATATATAAATATAATTTTTGATTCTGAGGATATGTCCCGTCCAAAAATATCTAAAAAAAAATAACGAATTGTCCGAATGAAGCCTGCTAGTTCAAAATTGAATATTGAGCAGCGTTTTTTGTATATTGTTTCTACACTCCGTTGTCTTCAACCTAAATAAAAAGATTAATGTATTTCTATAGTTTCTTGCGTTGCTCGATATTTTTTGCTCGCCGGTACAATTTCAAATTTAAAAAAAAGTGCAATGCCAGAAACTAAAGACAGCCAGTTTTCCTTTTACTTCGGTTGGAAATAAAGGAGTGTAGATACAATATACAAAAAACCGTTGCTCAAAATTCAATTTTGAACCAGCTGGATTAATTTGGGCAATTTCAATATAATTCTCAGTTTTGAGGATATGTCCCGTATTTTTTTTAAAAAATCGCTATTTATTGGATGAGCGAGCGAGCGAAGCGAAGATTCCATTCTACTACACTGGAGAAAAAAATCAAGAATATTTTGTTTTTTTTCTTTCTTTCTTTCTTTCTTTCTCTTTTTTTTTGTATTTTTGTGTGTCTGTGAACACGATTCCGGCTAAACCGATACTCCGATTTTGATTAAATTTTATGGAGACCTTCGACATCTCTGAACTTAAAAAATGAACCATAGGAAAAATCGATCAAAAAATTTATTCTCTTGAAAATCGCAATTTTACGATTTTTTTTTCGTTTTTCTTTTTTGTTTATGTTTGTATTTTTGTTTGTTTGTTAACACGATTCCGGCTAAACCAATACTCCAATTGCGATGAAATTTTCTGGAGACCTTTGAAATCTTTGAACTTAGAACTGCCATCATTTTGAGCGATATCAAAAAATTATTTCTTATGAAAATCCTAATTTTACGATTTTTTTTGTTTTTCTTGTTTTTTCCGTTTGTAATTTTGTGTGTTTGTTAACACGATTCCGGCTAAACCGATACTCCTATTGCAATGATATTTTCTGGAGACCTTCGAAATCTTTGAACTTAGACCTGCCACGTTTTTGGGTAAAATCGAAGAAATATTTCTCATGAATATCGTACTTTACGATTTTTATTCGATTTTTAGTGCGATATTTTCGTGACATTTGGCCGATTCTGACCATACGGGTGGGGCTACAACGTTCATATTTCACATAGACATTAAAGTAATGGTGATGTATTGCTTTTGAAAGAAAAGTTGAAAAAAATAGCCAGAATACATAGAAATAAAGGTTTTAATATGAGTTTTTTTCGAGGTTAACAAGTAACAATAGAAACTTGACAACAATCACCTACAATGCATTCACAAAGCACTTGCAAAGGAAAAGTGGTCCCACGCAAACTAAAAACTTACAAAAACGCTCATCCATCAACGCGGCGGGACTTTAGCGTTTTCCTAGTTAAAATATTTTTTCATTCTACTAACTTTTCAGACGTCTTTACTGCATTCTTTAGAATTAATATATAGATCTCGGGATTGCACAAAAAGAAAGTAATTATTCCCAATATTATCTTTGCAGTCAAGTGAGGTGATGTACTTGTCCGTCCCTGGACTCGAACCTCTGTCCCGGCCCCGAGAAAACCTCAAGTACCGTTACATAGCGAAGAAACCGAAAGGAAGAGTTCCACGTACATAGCTGAGATTGCTAAGTACGTAGTACTCTTCAAGATGCAAAGCAGTCTAGTACTTGATAACTGTTATTCAAATAATAACAAACACAAACCGAGTAATATACCACAAGGTGCCAGAGAAAATGTGGCCGACTTACACCAAGTTTCATTCCTTGTCTAGTTTTGCTTTCGCTGTTTGTTTGGCCTGATGCCTCGGCGTGCGATGTTGGAGAGTATTTAGATCAACGTTCATAACCCTTACACGGTACGTGAGATATATAGAGCGAACTAGGTGATATGTGAATAATAACGACTTTGATTACTCTCTTGTACAAGTCGGTTCCAAAGGAAGATTTGCATAAGTTGAGAAGTGTACACAATTTGATTTTGTTTCCTACACCTTTTTTTTATTTGATTCATAATTAATTGCATTTAATATCCTTTTTATTTGTTATCAAAATTGTTGATTTTTAATGCATTTTTGTTGTAATGTTACTATTTCAAATATTTACTAAACTGTAGTTCATTATAAAAAATGAAACTATATAACAGGTAGTAACGTTATAAATATAAATCATTGGACTTTTTCACTGTTAGTTAACAAAATATTTATTTTAATGTGATATTTCGATTTCTTTACAGAAATCTTTATCAAACAAAATTAACAATTAAAAAACCACAACAGACAGGACAAAAAACATTTCACAAAATATTATAAATATGGCTGTGCATTAATACCAAATTATTAACAAAAAAGTTTATTATGAATAAAAATAAAAAACCAAAAAACAGAACATTAAATTGACAAGTTGGACAGCTTTATTTCATACATCAATAACTGTCCAACTTGTCAATTTAATGTTCTGTTTTTTGGTTTTTTATTTTTATTCATAATAAACTTTTTGTTAATAATTTGGTATTAATGCACAGCCATATTTATAATATTTTGTGAAATGTTTTTTGTCCTGTCTGTTGTGGTTTTTTAATTGTTAATTTTGTTTGATAAAGATTTCTGTAAAGAAATCGAAATATCACATTAAAATAAATATTTTAATAACTAACAGTAAAAAAGTCCAATGATTTATATTTATTACTGTAGTTCATTGTTGTATCTGCATCTATGTAATTATATTTATTTGGTTGTCCTTTGTAAATCAGTTTTATGACTGAATAGAATAGACGTTAAATAAATAAATAAATAAATAAATAAAACGAATCATATTACTTTGCCAATAATTATTTTATATTGCATATTAAGAAATATCAAACTAATGCAATTCATTGCCCATTTCAAGCTTAACTCTTGCCATTTTCCAGGAATGAACTTTTTAACTCCATGCAAACAGCTGATTAGTCAATGTTAAAATAATTGCAATTGACTAGGTGCTACTTTGTGTCAAAGTAGGATTGGAAAAATAGACATTTAAACAATTTTAAATTCTATGAGTCATACAAGTTTGCTATAGAAAAAAAAATATGAACATGCTGAATTTTCATATCACAACATTGATATTTTTAGATTGGCAATCAATACATATTAAGAGCAAAAATCGCATGCATAATAATTATGCAAAAAGCGTCTGGTGAAGCATAAAATATGCAACACACGAACAATTGTACTGGATTAAATTATATTTTAGTGAAATAAAAACTGCTTTAAACATGTTTACCACTCGAATTCCGTATCATTCTGCGTGTTTCAACAATTATATTTAAATTTATTGTTTGATTATTAACATTTGAAAGAGTTATCCCTTATTTAATGATTAATTTATCTTAATGCCAAATGGAAGAGACTCTCGAAATGTGCACTTTTAATATGACACAAAATACTTATATGAGAACTAGATGATAAATAAATAAAAACAAAAAAATCTTAATTTAATAATATGCCTACCCACGTGGTACCGGAAACATCAACATATTTTGAAAAGACAAAAAATAAAGGATGTTTCTTTCTCAATGACAAACATTTTAAATATTTTAGTGGTAACACCTTTAAATTCATATCAGTGTAGCGTAGGTCTTTTGCTAATTTCATTCATGATTTAGAAACCTAAAAAATACCCCGGGAGCTGGCTTAGAGCAAAGCAAGGCTAGAATGGAGTCAACGCACTTAAAAGTGACAAGAGTAAAAGAGAGAGTTGAATATTGATGTCACGTGGTAAGAAGTGTTAGATGAATGAATGAGTGAACGAAATCGAAGACTGCCAAAAACTAGGTGGACATTTCGGCTAATGCGACAGACAGACAGACAGACAGACAGACAGACAGACAGACAGACAGACAGACAGACAGACAGACAGACAGACAGACAGACAGACAGACAGACAGACAGACAGACAGACAGACAGACAGACAGACAGACAGACAGACAGACACACAGACAGGAAAGAGGTGACCCGGTATGAACACACGAGCCGACTAACTTTCGAGCCTGACAATTAAAACGTGAACGATGCGGATTAAAATTTGTGGCCAAACTTGACGTGCAAGAGTGAGTTAATTAAGAAGACAGATTATTTGTTTTGATTGATAAAACATGGACACCGCTGACGGTGGATACGTCGAGTCGAACTGGGCCAACTTGGTCACAGCTGATAATGTTGTATGTCTACCTTGCAGCCTAATGAACAGCTTGGCTAGACTGCTCGTCGCCACCTTCGAGGTAAATCAGATCGATAGCACGGCTTCATTATCAAGTCAACGGGATAAAATTATTTATATTTGAGCTATATTTTTTAAATCTTGATCAAATGTGCATTTTTTAATATTTTGATGATATCACATAACATTCTAATTCATCTTCATTTATACTTCAAAATATTGGAAATGTGGCAATGCCTTCTAGCTCTTGCATTGAACTTAAAAAATTGCAATAGTATTTTTAAAAACTGAAGTAGAAAGAGTTGAACCAAATATTACGTATACACCGGTAAACCATCTTTTGTCTTTGTGGGGTTTTGAGCTTACACTAAATATATTTTGTTTTTGAGTATTTTTATGTTCGAGAAAACAAAGTTTGATGTCATATTTGTTGTATCGTATAAATTAATATCGTATCTGTAGTAACTGCATCTTGTTAAATAAATCTTTCCAATAAAAAATATATACGTAAACATACAGAAATAATAATGTAAATTATTTTTAGTAATTTTATTCAGAAGAAATATCTTATCCAAGTCACCGTTTACGTTATTGTGTTGCACAAGAAAGATTTAGTAACAAGCGAAAAAAAAGCACGTCCCATAATATTAGCATTAATTTGATTAATCAGAGTAGGCCTAGGCGTATATTATAAACTAGGAAGCTTCGCAAACGCTTTTTCAGGCGCGTTGTTGGATGAGCGTAATTTAAAAAAAAATTGCAAAAGTATTTTTAAAATTGAAGTAGAAAGAAAAAAAACAACGTAAAATTGCGATTTTCATAAGAAATAATTTTTCGATTACGCTCAAATTACACATGAATATATTAATTCGTAAAATTAAGGTTCTGTGAAAAAATCATTACATTCGGATAAAGCATGTAGGTGTTATAAGTCGAAGAAATTTAAAAAATCGAAAAAAATCGTAAAATTGCGATTATCATGAGAAATAATTTTTCGATTGTGCTCAAAAACGTGTCAGTTCGAAGTTCAGAGATTTCAAAAAAACATTCCGGATTTTTTTCTCCAGTGTAGTAGAATGGAATCTTCGCTTCGTTTGCTACGCTCATCCAATTAAAATAAAGGTAATCACATCCCCCACATTCTCCTAAATATTAAACTCTATCGTATCAACATCCCTGGTTCGTATCATATTTCCATGTGTTATCATCAGGGTGAACCTAGTTACATATTAATTCTCTGATTCTACGCCAAGTACAGTAATCATCACGGTAACTAGCCCAGAACAGAGCGAATGTAAACAGTGACGAAGCTTGAAATTATATTTGCCTCTTCCGAATCGTATTAATATCAGGTGAATAGTGTTGAGTCACGGTCCTTGAAGGCGAGACTGCGGAGCTTGAAGTTGAGTGCTTGATGTTATGAAAGAGAAACGAATTGTTTTGACCCGGCTGTGGTTAGTTAGTGACAGATGGTGACTGCGGTCGGGTAAAAGTGATCACTGCGGCTGCTAATTGTCGTCAAGCAAATAACTAATCCGTCTAGCCAACTTCAAGTGACATTGCAAATACAAGGAAGAGTTAAAAAGGTGTCACAAAATGTGTTGTTGATATAAAAGCAATGATGAAATATTGGGATATTATTTCAATTATTATTATTATTGGACACTTGAATGGATTCATTAGGATACCCGCTGTAGTAAAGTACGCATCAGGTTTAACCTACTAACAGAGAAATTATGGTGATCGGGTAATTGCCAATGACATTTTATTGCCAAAAATTAAAAAAATTGAAATGCCACAAAACATGCCAACAAATTATGCATAATTCAATTGCAAATAATTTCCAAGTCCATTTCTTTTTTTTTCGTCGCAAAAGCGACTGAAAATGCATAGAGAGAATAGTTCACCAGTCAAGATTTCTGTTGGCGGGACTCGAAACCTTGACTCCTCGAATCTGAGTCCCGCGCGTTACGCATGAGCTACCTCTGTCAGTGATGCATTTAGAGTAGAGTTGAGTAGAAAACTGTGTTCTGCCATAGTGTTTATTACTAATGCACGTATACTTATCTTTCTTAAAAAACTATAAAACTAACACTATCATCGTCATAAAGATCAAGACGGGAGGCGCTTCTTTGATTATATTATCAGGCTGCTATCATATGTTCAGTTCAATTCTACAAACCTGGTTTCAGAGAAGATATAAAATCTCTTCAAGTTCACTGGTTCATTCAAATGCACAGCAAACTAATGGCATCTGTTATTTATTCCTGTCCTATGACGGGACAGGTCAGCCACTGTAGGGTTATGGACAGTCACCATACCCTCTTTAGCCAACGTCATCTGTTTTAGAACCCTTTAGCCAACGTCATCTGTTTTAGAACGGACTTAAATAAGATAAGTGCCGCATTTCACATCTGCCACTCAATTTTTATATCTTGCTTTCTTCATTTTCTTCACAATTTCACAATTATTTAATTATTGTATTATTATTATTGCATTAGAGACCTAACATAATTATGACAAGACCACGTGTAAAAGAGAAATTGATCAATAAAGCGTACACATGATCGTACTGATTTGAAATTTGTTAAATATAATTTCGCTTGATGTAAATCTCTGAAATGCTGTGCTAAGAATTAATTGATAATTACGTCCGATGGGCTTCATATTATAATAATAAAATTCAATCTCTATTCACAGGTGGCAAATTAATATTGGATGACCACAAGTTATCAGTGCATGTTTCCAAAACAAACAAAACAAAAACAAACAAAAAAACAAATAAATGAAATTAATGGTAATTGGATGAGCGTAGCGAGCGAAGCGAAGATTCCATTTCACTACACTAGAGAAAAAAATCCGGAATGTTTTTTTTCTTTTTGTATTTTTGTGTGTCTGTGAACACGATTCCGGCTAAACCAATACTCCAATTGCGATGAAATTTTATGGAGGTCTATGAAATCTCTGAACGAAGAACTGCACGGAGGGAAAAATCGATCGAAAAATTATTTCTCATGAAAATCGCAATTTTACGATATTTTTCGATTTAAAAAAAAATTCTTCGACTTATAACATCTACATGCTTTATTCGATTGGAATGATTTTTTTACAGAACCTTAATTTTATGAATTAATATATTCGTGTGAAATTTGAGCGCAATCAAAAAATCATTTCTCATGATATCGCAATTTTACGATTTTTTTTTCAAATTTTAACATTTCTTCGACGTAAAAACCTACAAGCTTTATTCGATTGTAATGATTTTTTCACAAAACTTTAATTTTATGAATTAATATATTCGTGTGAAATTTGAGCGTAATCGAAAAATTATCTATTAAAAAAATCGCAATTTTACGCTTTTTTCGTATAAAAAAAAAATTACGCTCATCCATCAACGCGGCGGGACTTAAGCGTTTTCCTAGTGATAAATACGTCCGATGTGCTTCATATTGTAATAATAAAATTCAATCTCTATTCACAGTTGGCTAATTTATATTGGATGACTACAGGTTATCAGTACAAAGTGCATGTTTCAAAACAACAAAAAAAAAACAAAAAAAAAACAGATAAATGAAATTAATGGTGATTGTATGAGCGTTGCGAGCGAAGCGAAGATTCCATTTCACTACACTGGAGAAAAAAATCCGGAATGTTTTTTTTTTCTTTTTGTATTTTTGTGTGTCTGTGAACACGATTCCGGCTAAACCAATCCTCCAATTGCGATGAAATTTTATGGAGGTCTATGAAATCTCTGAACGAAGAACTGCACGGGGGGGAAAATCGATCAAAAAATTATTTCTCATGAAAATCGCAATTTTACGATTTTTTTTCGATTTTTAAAAAAATTCTTCGACTTATAACGTTTACATGCTTTTATCCGATTGTAATGATTTTTTCACAGAACCTTAATTTTATGAATAAATATATTCGTGGGAAATTTGAGCGCAATCGAAAAATTATTTCTCATGATAATTGCAATTTTACGATTTATTTCAATTTTTGACATTTCTTCGACGAATAACACCTACATACTTTATCCAATTGTAATTATTTTTTCACAGAACTTTAATTTTATTAATTAATATACCTATTCGTGTGAAATTTGAGCGTAATCGAAAAATTATCTCTTAAAAAAATCGCAATTTTACGCTTTTTTCGTTTAAAAAAATTACGCTCATCCATCAACGCGGCGGGACTAAAGCGTTTTCCTAGTTGTGATTAACATTGTTGTAAATTTTTGATGCAAAACGATGTGTATAAATTAAACAGAGGGGAATAGAAAAACGCTCTTAAAACCAGGTAAGAATGGTATGTTATTTGGATCATGTATAGTACATTATAAAACACAATATTTTCAAATTAGTGGGAAGAGTTAACTTAAACTTCGTAAGGTAGAAAATGAAAAGGGGTAACACGTTTATATTAAGACTTATTGGGTGATTCTTTTGGATGGGTGGAAAGTAGCCCCAGATATGTACAGATAGGGGAGATTAGTTTATAACATGGTGAACACATTATAGAATGAGATAACTGTAGAGAAACTCGGCCCGTAGACCCACTTATGTTTATGACTGGGATGGTGGAACAATTACTCGTAGGGCCTTTTATTTAGCAGAAAAGTCACCATGATGATAGCTCATCATAATAATACTGAAAGTAGTGGCGAAGATTTGGTCACAAAGATGTAAACATAGTCAGTGTCCTTCACCCGTATCCGTCACCACGTGTTGTTTGTTATAATTGTTGTTTGAATATTAATACTAATACCCTATACCCTACCGATGACCGACAGCCACCAACGAATCTCGCTAGTCACCGGCCTATTAGTCTCTTGAACGTTGTGGCAAAGGTTCTTGAGAAAGTGATTCACTCCAGGCTGGTTGCTTTTGCTGACCGCCTCCACATCATCCCCGAGTCACAGTCCGGCTTCCGAACAGGTCGCTGCACGACAGACCCCCTCATCAAGCTGGTGACGGAGGTTTCAGGGGCGCTAAACGATGGCCAGTGTGTGCTAGCTATTTTTCTGGACATATCACGCGCCTTTGACAAGGTTTGGCATGACGGGCTCTGTTACAAGCTGCTGCAACTAAGAGTCCCTTTTGTTATGGTGCGCTTCATCCGAGCTTTTCTCACGGGACGTCTCGCTTGTGTGCGTGTTAACGATCAAGTATCCCGCTCGTTTACCCCTCTTTCTGGCGTGCCTCAAGGTTCCTGCCTCTCTCCTCTTCTCTACCTGATCTACTGCCACGATATTCCTCCTCCCTTGTCCCGTTACCTTGCCTTAGCCCTCTATGCAGACGACACGGCCTACTGGTGCAAAGGGCGCACAGCGAGGGAAGTCTTCCGCCGTCTACAGCGCCAAATCAAAGCTATGGAAGCTTGGATGCGTCGTTGGCGTGTTTTGCCGAACGCCTTAAAGACACAGCTTATCCTTTTTCACCACCGGCACAAAACGCAGAAAATGTCTCAACGACCACTCCGTCAGTCCATCTCACTTTGGGGCGCTACGGTGTACCCTAGTCGGTCTGCCAAGTACCTTGGAGTAACCTTTACAGACATTCTGAACTGGGGTGCTCATTGCCGTGACGTCATCAACCGTGCGCGGTCGAGACTAAATTTACTCGTGATGCTTCGTGGGCGACTTTCTGGATGCAGTTTCCGTACTCTACGGCACACTTATAAAACTTTCATTCGTCCCCTCTTTGAATACGCGGCCCCGGCGCTGACACCCGTCTTTGGAGGATGTCTCCAGCAATACTTCTCGCTGGAGCGAAGAATCCTTCGCCGCATCGCGCGGCTTCCTCCGATGACGCGGAATGAAGACGTGTATGCCCAAACCGGCGTCGGTGGTATCAGCGCTCGACTCGACACCCTCGCAGGGGCTTACGTGCAACGTCTTCAAGCAGGCGGCAGGAATGAGCTTCACGACCTCGTTTCGCGTCCTCGAGTCTTCAGACCTCTACCGCGATTCAAGTACCCTTATCCGCCTTTTGCCTTTCAATTTGTCTAACTTTATAAATGTCATGTTCTCTTGTTGTTTTTCATGTAATGTTTAATTTGTAACTCTGTTATCACTGTGTCAGGCTACAGAAGGCACACTTGCCCTGCATTAGCCTTCCTGCCCTATGGGCAGGTAAAATACAATAAATTAATTACCGATGACCGTAAAAAGTAAAAAATTATGCCAAACAAATCTCAATATTTATTTATTCACCTGATCTTGAAAATATATTTTCTGCAATTTTACTTTCAGCGTAATATACTAGTGTTAAAATCATATTAATATGTTAAACGTATAAAACCATATCAAAACACACATTGTATTAAAACTTGCAGTAGGCCTATGTATTACCAATAACAATTTTAAAAAATATTATAATTTATTTACTATTATTTATTATTTATCCTTGTAATTACATTCAACAACATCAAGAAACGGCGTCGACGCTAGCAAATATTTTGCTGAAACAATTAAAATCTATGAAGAAATCTCGTCCAACAAGCACGTGAAACTAACACGGTACTTGTAGTTGGTTCTCCCACAAGTGCTCCTTGCACAGGGAAGGGAAATGACTCACTGGGCAGTCTTTGAGGGCGGGCGGCAGGTCGTTCCATGGGTGAACAACCCGGAAAGAAAAAGCACGTCGGCCGAGCACTCCTTTGGCCGGAGGGGTTTGTAGGCGGGGGTGCCTACTTTCGTCGCCTCTCAACACGCGGCCCTGGATGATGCGCGCGCACACGTCAAAATCTAAAAAAAACAAATCGGTGTTCTGAAGGTGCATGGTCAGTGGCATAACTTGCTTCTGGTCACAGGGTGGTGGAAATTACGGCCATGTATGAAATGCAGTACCACCCTCAAGCTTGGTAGTGTTCTTAATGGTGGTTGGGTGCCAGGTAATAATGAGAATGTATTTAACATTATTTGTGATTTATGATACAAAATCCTGAAATTATAATGAAAATAACATAACATACAATTGGATAAACAATAATGTAAAAATAATTTTAAACGAAAGCATTGCGATAAATGATTCGTGGGATATCGAATTGATGACAAGAAAATATTATGTATTGCTCAAATGCCAATTGATGGTATTATTTGTACTGTTTTATTGATTGGAAATAAAATAACTATAATCAATACCATACCACAACAGTCTAAAGTAAAGGGAAAGGAAGATCTTATTCTATTCCTTCCATCTGATCCCAATATCAACGTCTAATGTACTAGAATATCTAACGGGGCTTATTGTACGTCCTAATAATGGGCTCCTCACGAACACAATGAAACACTCAGCATGCAGATTGCGAGAGATAAACTATCTGGTAGCCTAGTAGGGGCCACGCGTGATGCGTACAACAATAGATCAAGTGTCGGCTGAAGGCTAGATCATCATCTCAATTACCGTTCACATTTCACTTAAGAGAATCAGATCATATTCTAGTTGTGGCGACTTTCAATTCCAAACATCGCCTTCCGATCACCTTCCAGCAATGTCCCTTGTGATTGATCGTGCGGTTTAGCGATGCGTTAAGCGAAATTGGAACGCGTTGGTCACGATATCTTGGTGAAGAGTTTAAACGTTGCTTGTGCCAAGAATTAATGTTTGTGTGGCCCGTTAATACTTTGGCTTCACTCGTGCTTTCTATGCTGGTGGTCGCAGATTAACTTACCAGTTTTGAATACAGATAAGACACTTAAAGAAGTCAGTCATGTTGTTTTTAATGGTACTTTTTCTTACCGTGGGAATTACACCTGTTGTAGGGCGCAATATGCCCCTCTTCAAGTGAACTAGGTACCATACGTTGCGAGTTGGACAATTTTGAAGATATTCCTAGGACTGTTGAAGAGGACCTTCATCCTTGTGAGGAAAACCTCGGATAAACTTCATCCAGGATTAATCAGGAACCGGTTTCCACGGGATTCGAACGCGGGACCTCAGGAATCAGAGTCAAACGCTTAGTGCTCGAGCCAACACTGTCTTTTTAAGACATTTTTATTTGTAACCAAAATTGTTGTGTTTAATGCATTGTTGTTGTAATGCTACTATTTCAAATATTTACTTAAATGTAGTTTATTGTTGTTTCTGCATCTATGTAATTAGATTTATTTAGTTGTCCTCCTTTGTAAATCAGTTTTTATAACTGAATAGGATAGACGTTAAATAAATGATAAATAAATAAATAAATAAAATAAAATGGTAATGTGAAGTAATAACCAGGGCGTACCAAGAAATGCTCAATGAGAGAATCTGTCAAGATCACTCGGAATAAATAACATTTATTCCTAATAATGTCTTATAAATGGTGGTGTGCGGGTACCCGAAATTTCAGGTCAGGTCATGTATTTGGGGGCCGATCAGTTAGGCAAAAAAGGCAACTGAATGACGGGAAACAAAATTATATGTTGGGGAGATTGTGGAGGTGCCGGTCCAGGATTTACAAACTTTTGGTGGAGGTGCCAGTCTACGATCTACAAACTTTGTTGGAGGTGTCAATCCAGAATTTACAAACTTTGGTGGAGGGTCCGGTCCAGACCTTTATTTATTTAAAGCGTACAAACAAAATACCATTCAATGTACAAACAGTTTTTGTTGAGTCGAGGCCCTCGTAAATCAATTCAGGCCTGACACTGGATCTAGTGTGTCGTTAGCAGATCCACACGATTAGTGATGATGGAGTCTGAATATTGAGTTTCAAAACACTAAGAAAGTTTAAGATGTTCGAAAGGATCTTATTTCAATCACATTATATTTTCTGTAAGTAGAAAAATTGACGGTTTACTTAAAATCCAGCTCATATCTTGGAAGAGAAGACAAGTCCTATAACTACGGGTGATATTCATTAGCTAAACGGATATTTGACTGGCTGTTGACTTACTCCAATTTATATTCTTACCGGATAAGGCATCTTGTTTTCTCAAGCATATCATCGGAAAAGAGTGTTCGCGAGCCGTTTTAGGCCCGGAAACGCATCCTGGCTTCGCTCGTGTTGCGTATCGCATACTAAGTGGCTTGTTAGTACCGGCAATTATTTGTCAATACTAACGCCGCTAATATGGTCCAGGTTCTCCGGTCAATAAAAGGTGTACGTGTATTCCATGCACAACCATGACTGACTTTTAACAGATTAAGCATGTTATTTTATTTTTTATGTGTACGTACACTTCCATTCGTGTACCTTGTATTGAAAACCACCAATACTTAATATGCACTGTGCAAGTCTTAATATTAAGAGAACCTTAATACCTGAGTTTTCAATATACTGTCAATCTGTCCTTACTTTTACCACATTTGATACAACGTAAAGATGGTATAGATCGTCTTGAGTTACCAAATAATTTTAATAATTATTATAATATATAATTTATAAGGAAATAATTGAGTTGTGTTATTTATACGTAAATGGTAAATTGTAATAAATGGTCTGATTGGCTTGAATTGGTGACTTATTGAAAAAAAATTGTTTTTCGGTACCCTAGTTATACCATTTAAACTTATTTGAGACAAAGGTTCAAAATGTAATAGTGTTGAATAGTTGATACTATTGAAGTCATATATTTTACGAAGACACCGTTTAGTGGCTACGTGTACGATCCTCGTCGGCAGAGAAATAATTAGTAAGCCCGAATAAACCAACGTTTAGTTTCACATCAGTTCACATTCACGTGAATATTTTAATTAAAAACTAATTAATATGTAATAGAGAAAATAACTCGAAGATTTTAGAAGTTAATTTGAAACTCATGAATAGTTTAAGGGGGCGTTAAATCTGTGGAATGATGTGAAATTCTTTAATTAAATATCGTTTGGCGCGTTTTAATTATTGTTTTGAGCTTGTTCAAAACACACAAGTCTAGCTTATTAATTAACCTGTATTCAAACAATATATATACATTCATCTTGGGGTTCTTATACCGAAAACTTGCTTAAATACCAGCTTTAATTAATATAAAGTGAATACCTAATTATGTCCCGCCATAGTTCAACATAATCCGTACGCTGTTTGCGTGGATACGACGGACTTAATCCTCGGATTTTTCGGATTGTCTTTTATCTTAAATCCAAATGGTATTTATAAGGTAGCCTAGCACGTAGTCTGCCAACCCAAGGCCTCACTGCATTGTTCATCATTGTGAATTAGTTAACTAGGCTAGTTAACTACGACAAAATGGAGCATTGAGACACGCCCCCAATATCGATTAATTTACTTCATATGATTTATTTTTAAACTCTACATTTCGTTATCTTGACCCTAAGGGACTCCATTGGTCACGAGAATGTTAAATAATAGTTAGTTAGTGTTGTTTTAGGGCACTCAACAGACTTAGAATGTTAAATAATTAGTTAGTTAGTGTTGTTTTAGGGCACTCAACAGACTTAGAATGTTAAATGGTTAGTTAGTTAGTGTTGTTCTAGGGCACTCAACAGACTTAGAATGTTAAATGGTTAGTTAGTTAGTGTTGTTCTAGGGCACTCAACAGACTTAGAATGTTAAATGGTGTCCCGCGTTAATATGTGAGTTTATAAAAGGTTGATTCAACATATTCTAATAACTTAATAACCATACGCAACTGAGCGCAACTGATTTAGTTATTAATGACAAACCTTATCATTGCTTAATTACACTGTAATATTAGGTCGTGAAGGATAAGTATAAGAAATGCAAATGTAGAATTGATGATTTCAAATTCATAATATTTTTTTAATGCAGAAATATTTTATTCGGAATAATTGTTTTTTGCACTCATTTGCGGATTATGCTTATAATTGGAAAGATAGGTATACAAATTAAAAATGTGGATTAAGAAATGCATAAAGGTCATTCGTGTTGGTGTGCTTGCTTATTTAGTATTAAAACCTAATTGCAGGGTAAAGAAACCACGAAGCTTCTCGGTAACGGAAAACTGTTGTGTATCTAGTCTCAGCGAATGCACCGCGAATCTAGTTGTCACGGAGAGTGGTTATGGTGCATGTGCAACATGTAATTCAAGGGCGCGTCAACTGTTAGCTCATGATGCGCCACTCTAGCCTGGGGGATGTAGGGAGGAAAGAGCGTACTGGTCAGAACCAGCCACGGGCCGGTGGCGCAAAGGGGGTCCCCGACGACGACTGCCAACCGTTTAAACTCGGATTAAGAAAAAATTAATGTGCGTCCAAGCTGATTTAAATAGTGGGATTCAGAACGAAATATGATTTAGTAAATCTTAAATATAGATGGATAGAGTTCAAGATAATCCAGTGAATTCTGAAGTTAATGCTATACTTTCAAACCAACATCGATTGTTTGATTTTGAAATAATCTCCACATACTATTAAAACAAAACGATCCATTTTCGTTCATATGAAATATGCGAAACGCAAAATATATGCGAAAAACCAAAACCTATACTCTCGCAATCGACTCTATGCAATCTTCAGCTTGTTCTCTTCGCCGTGTGGTGATAGATGAGGATAAAGGGCAATTACAAAATGATTCGGACCCCATGGCTAGCCCAGGCCACTTGGATACCCCGCGTAAGCCTCAGATTTAAGTTATTTATGCTGGAGATATACCCATAATAAAGAACCTGCCATTTACCTAAACGACTTCCTCGCACGCGAACTTATATTCTGCTCAGCCGGTTTGTAGTCATAATCAATTACGAGATTTCATTTAAATTCTTGGTTCAAGACTAAATACACAGCCATTAATCGGATTGCGGACTGTGCAGATGTGATGGAAGTCAGGGCCTCAAGTAATCGTGCAACTTCAGTTTGACTGCCCCGAGAAAATATCTCCGGTGTTTTTCCTTGGTTCTTTTTTTCACAGAAACAAACAGCTGTTGATGTTTTCAAGGAACGTAGGGAAAAATGTAAGAAATATTTCTCTTTACAATTATAATTACTAGGAAAACGCTTAAGTCCCGCCGCGTTGTTGGATGAACGTAATAGGTGCATTGAGCTGCCATGTGTTATGCGGATTTTCTGTTGTTCTGTGAAAAAATCATTTCTAAGTTGAAGATTTTTTTTAAAATTAATTTAAATAAAATAAAAAATAAACTATAATTTTTAATTTTTTTAATTACTCGTAATTTTAAAAAAAGAAAAAAGTCGTAAAATTGCGATTTTCTAAGAAATAATTATTCGATTGTGCTCAAATTTCACACGAATATATTAATTCATAAAATTAAGTTTCTCTGAAAAAATTATTACAATCGGATGATGCATGTAGGTGTTATAAGTCAAAGAATTGTTTTAAAAAAGAAAAAGAAAAACGTAAAATTTCGATTTTCTTAAGAAATAATTTTTCGATTGCGCTCAAATTTCACACGAATATCTTAATTCATAAAATATGGTTCGGTGAAAAAATCATAAAAAATCGGATAAAGCATGTAGGTGTTATAAGTTGAAGAAAATTTAAAAAAAAAATGCGCTTTTCATGAGAAATAATTTTTCGATTGCGCTCAAAAACGTGGCAGTTCTAAGTTCAGAGATTTCGAAGGTGTCCAGAAAATTTTATCGCAATTGGAGTATCGGTGTAGCCGGAATCGTGTCACAAACAGCCAAAAATACCAAAAAAAAACATTCCGGATTTTTTTCTCCAGTGTATTGAAATGGAATCTTCGCTTCGTTCCTACGCTCATCCAATAATATTGCAATGAACAGAAATTTAGTATTTCAAATTGACCTTTCGATATTTTTACACCAAGTCACCACACCTTTGCTAACAAACGGCTAGCTTGGACTTTTTAGAATTAGTTATACATTTTCAAATTTGTTTTTTACATTATTCCAACAGACATCTATATTCTATACATCAACCGGTATTCGAGTCTGGAGCCTAGACCATAGTTTCATACGAACTTACACCTAAAATACGTATTTTATTTCCTTGATAACAGTAAATCAGTAAGGTTATTAAGAAAATGTGTGAATAAAACAATGTCTGAGGAAAAAGGATGTGTTCCCTGATTTGCTGTTCCTGATTTTTGGAAACCTCATATTTGTTTGAGTGGGATCGTCTTATAAATCAGTTTTTTCTATTCGTTTTTCTTTTTGAATTTTTTTCTTTTTTTCCTCTTTTTTTTCTTTATCTGTAGTATTCTTTTCTTTTTATATTTGGTTAACATAGGAAAACGCTTTAGTCCCGCCGCGTTGTTGGATGAATGAGCGTAATTGGTGCATTGAGCTGCCATGTGTTATGCGGATTTTCTGTTGTTCTGTGAAAAAATCATTACTAAGTTGAAGATTTTTTTAAAAATTAAATTAAATTAAATGAAAAATTAACTTAAATTTTTAATTTTTTAATTAATTGTAATTTAAAAAAAGGAAAAAATCGTAATATTGAAATTTTCAAAGAAATAATTATTCGATTGCGCACAAATTTTACACAAATATATAAATTTATAAAATTATGGTTCTGTGAAAAAATTATTACAATAGGATAAAGCATATAGGTGTTATAAGTCAAAGAATTGTTTTAAAAAAGAAAAAAACGTAAAATTTCGATTTTCATGAGAAATAATTTTTCGATTATGCTCAAATTTCGCACGAATATCTTAATTCATGAAATTAAGGTTCTGTAAAAAAATCATTACAATCGGTTAAAGCATGTAGGTGTTATAAGTCGAAGAAAGTTTTTAAAAATCGAAAAAATCGTAAAAGTGCGTTTTTTATGAGAAAAAATTTCCCGATTGCGCTCAAAAATGTGGCAGTTCTAAGTTCAGAGATTTCGAAGGCCTCCATGAAATTTCATCGCAATCGGAGTATCGGTTTAGCCGGAATCGTGTTAACAGACACACAAAAATACAGAAAGAAAGAAAAAAAAAAAAATTCCGGATTTTTTTCTCCAGTGTAGTGAAATGGAATCTTCGCTTCGCTCGCTACGCTCGCTACGCTCATCCAATAAAAAATAAACTTTATTTTATTTTATTTTAAATAATTTAATCGTAATTTAAAAAAAGAAAAAAATCGTAAAATTGTGATTTTCATAAGAAATAATTATTCGATTGCGCTCAAATTTCACACGAATATATTAATTCATAAAATTAAGGTTCTGTGAAAAAATTATTACAATCGGTTAAAGCATGTAGGTGTTATAAGTCAAAGAATTGTTTTAAAAAAGAAAAACCCGTAAAATTTCGATTTTCATGAGAAATAGTTTTTCGATTGCGCTCAAATTTCACACGAATATCTAAATTCATAAAATTATGGTTCTGTGAAAAACTCATTAAAATCGAATAAGGCATGTTGGAGTTGTAAGTCGAAGAAATTTAAAAAAAATCGTAAAAAATCGTAAAATTGCGATTTTCATGAGAAATAATTTTTAGATTGCGCTCAAAAACGTGGCAGTTCTAAGTTCAGAGATTTTGAAGGTCTCCAAAAAATTTCATTGCAAATGGAGTATCGGTTTAGCCGGAATCGTGCTGACAAACACACAATAATACAAAAAAAAAACATTCCGGATTTTTTTCTCCAGTGAAGTGAAATGAAATCTTCGCTTCGCTCGCTACGCTCATCCAATTATCTTCTCCACTTTTACGATTTTTTTGTTTTGGTAATGCATGGAGATAAAGACCAAACACGCCAATTATCGAGCGAATATAAAACATGTTCGCTTAAGGGGCCAAGTGATATTGAGTTTGAGTCATTGTCGTACTGACATAGTCAATAAAAAGCTCCCTCATGCTTCATCAAGTCTAGGAGAATATAGGCTAATGTAACCTACTAGGAAAACGCTTAAGTCCCGCCGCGTTGTTGGATGAGCGTAATTGGTGCATTGAGCTGCCATGTGTTACGCGGATTTTCTGTTGTTCTGTGAAAAAATTATTACTTAGTCGAAGATTTTTTTTAATTGAATTAAATAAAATAAAAAATTAACTTAATTTTTTTAATAAATCGTAATTTTTTTTTTAAATCATAAAATTGCGATTTTCATTGGAAATAATTATTCGATTGCGCTTAAATTTAATACGAGTATATTAATTCATAAAATTAAGGTTCTTTGAAAAAATCATTACAAAAGGATAAAGCATGTAGGTGTTACAAGTCAAAGAATTGTTTTAAAAAAGAAAAAACCCGTAAAATTTTGATTTTTATGAGAAATAGTTTTCGATTACGCTCAAATTTCACACGAATATCTTAATTCATAAAATTAAGGTTCTATGAAAAAATCTTTACAATCGGATAAAGCGTGTAGGTGTTATAAGTCGAAGAAATATTTAAAAAATCGAAAAAAATCGTAAAATTGCGTTTTTTATAAGAAAAAAATTTCCGATTGCGCTCAAAAACGTGGCAGTTCTAAGTTCAGAGATTTCGAAGGCCTCCATAAAATTTCATCGCAATCGGAGTATCGGTTTAGCCGGAATCGTGCTGACAAACACACAAAAATACAGAAAAAAAAAGAAGGAAGGAAAGAAAAAAAAAAAAAACATTCCGGATTTTTTTCTCCAGTGTAGTGAAATGGAATCTTCGCTTCGCTCGCTACGCTCGCTACGCTCATCCTACAAATTTAGCAGATGCCTCTTGAAGCCTTTTTCTTTGGCCTTATGGCTTTATATACAAGAACTCGGCAGCCCGACGAACCTTTATCCCAAACCTCGATGAATTTGAGGTATTAACTTGTGTTTAGCCTTCCGATTTGCATCATTATCAATTTCTCAACTGTTGAGTGCTCTAAAACAACACTAACTAACTAACTTACTCTGTTATGTTGATTTTAAAAGTTCGTGCGTCAACTCCGAGTGGAACTTCAAATGACTCTCAGTCAGTATTACCCAGTGAATAACACCATAAATAAAGTTTAACTCAAACAAAAAGTATTTGGCTGCGGATTAAAGGTTAATATGTGATTCATTATTATTATAATAACCATCTTGTAATGGGAAAGAGCCCAACAAATGTATCACAGAGCAAATGAACAGACAGTAGTGGTTAACTGTTAATGGAGGTTTCAAGTAACTTGCCAAACGGTGTTAAGTAAGCTCTAACCGGTCAAGTGAATTATAAAATACTCGTGAAGTCGGGTCAGTGTGTACAAAAAACTTACGAAATAATCTAGGTAATGCGAATTGCGTGTCAGTTGAACCTGGAAGTCAAACCCTCCCAGATGTCAAAGAGTAATCAAATACATTAGTCTTCTGCGTCGAGGAACAATCACTTGCTGTAACCTGCTGGGTTTGGGCTCCGGTCGTAACCTTCACACACGTACGCACGCGGTCCGAGTGACCTACAGACTGGTGCAAGGTCATAGGTACACCTTTCACCGACCCCTGCAAGCCACGCATTTCCGTGTGATGTCTAGGGATTCTGGCCTCAATGACCACAGGTTTATGTTATAATGCTCTTACCTAATCGTGTCGAGACTACGTAATGTCTTGTTGAATGAACTTCCTGCGCAAAACGAACGTTTTTGTTTCGTTTGTTCAATTCATCAAAACAGAGATAAAACCATTATTTATACGAGAAGAAGTTGACGTACACGATTTGAAAAAGATTATTGTGAATTTTTTATTGTGACTGTTCGCATCTATTTTTTAAATTGCGAATGGAGTTCAAACAAATGAATAATATCTTTAAATAAAATTACTTTAAATTGAGAGCAAAGCTTACCGTTATTATAGAACGATTGTTTCCGATATGAAATATTTTTGGTGGAGGTGCCGGGTTTTATAAATCCCCCTTTTAGGTAAAGTTAGACCCATCCACTTGACCCCAGGGTCAGAAAACCAACATGTATCATCCTAGTTGAAGGGCATTGTTATAGTGAAAAACATTTCTCAATTAGATTCTTCTTCTTCGGTTTTTATCGTGAGACGTTACACACGCACTGTCGGACGAACAGAAAAGTGATGCATAGAGGGGAACTTTGCTGCCAAATTATTTAATATCTGCATTACGATACCTAACAATAATATACAATATGGAAACTTTGACATAATATTAAAAATATGTATAATAATTTCTTGTGGTGTAGACTATGTATGTTCGGGAATAGTTAGGAAGAAATGCATAATTTAATATTTGCAATATTTTTAAAAAGGGACGAATTGAAATGAAACGCTTAGACAGTCTGAACTTACGGTTCCGGGTATCGAACCAACGAACTCTAGACTCCTTTAGGTACCGGTTAAAAATACTGAGTACTTACTGGTTACAGATAATAAAGTTCGCATATCTTAGAACTCAAATGTGAAATTCCTTTGACTGACAACAAATGAATATATCAGACAAAATGTAATCGAGGTAAGTGCCAAAATTCTCAAATGGGAACAATCGCCACGGTCTCTTATTCTAAATGTGTTATTTAATGTATACATTAGCAAACTGAAATAGATGCGTAGATAGAGCATCTTTTTGTCGACACGCCTGATATGTAATACACAGTGAGATCCACAGTTGAGATAATAAGGTTTAGGTTTAGGGGAACCTCCGAGAGTAAAAGGCACCAACTTAAGTGGATTTGAAGTCTGCTTCAACTGTTGAAACTGAGTTTTGTCATGATTATTTTCATCAATGTTCGGGAACGAAGCCCCTCTATATAATACCGTCACTTTTCTGTCTGTCCGTCCGTCAGTGCGTGTGTCACGTCTCGAGATAAAAACCGAACTGAAAATGATTGTGTTCCATGTAAATATTTAGAGCAAAATAGTGATCCATCATGCTATAATCATAAAGTAAGAGCCCTCAAGAGGAAGAGAAGGAAGGTATACAATTCAATTAAAAAGTGGAAAAGGAATAAGCACATTTTAAATGACTTACAAGACAAACTTAATGAAGCTAAGGAGGAGGCGTGGATTAGTTATATGAAGAAAATGTTAGATAAGGATGATATTCAAGGTAGTTGGAATAGAATGTTTAAGTATGTAAAGGAAAAGAGGGGGGAGGGGGGTAAAGGAGAAATAACTACTTTAAAAGGAGATGGGGGGGATAGTCTATGTCAGCGATCAAGAAAAGGCCGATGCTCTAAATAAGTACTAGTATTCTGAAGTGTTTCAGAAAAAGGAAGACGAGTGTTCATTTTTTAGAAGTAACATTATAGGTGACTTTCCTATGACAATTAATTTAGAGAGAGTATTTAAGGAATGAGAGATGATGTATTGCCAGAAAATTGGAAAACGGGGATAGTTGTGCGAATTCATAAAGGGGGGTGGAGGGCAAGGCCGAGTACTTGGAAATTATCGACCCGGGTATTTTACAGCGGTAGGTTGTAAAATGATAGAAAGATTGGTACAAGACTTTTTGATGGACATATTGGAGGCGAAAGGCGTGTAGTCAAATGAACAGCATGGATTCAGGAAAGGGTTTTCTTGTGAGACTCATCTGCTTAGGTTTGACTAATGATTTGGCAAATATTTTTTTGAGGTGGGGAAGTAGATGCAATTTTTATTGATTTTGAAAAAGCTTTTGACAAGGTGCCTCATGATAAATTAATTACAAAAATTGATAGTCTGTTTTCAGATAAATGGGTAGTTTTGGTAAAGGACAGGATTTAAAAAGTCAAAGTATGTAATGATGTATCGGCAAATTGTGTAGTGATATCTGGAGTGCCACAAGGGAGTGTGCTGGGGCCATTATTATTTCTTATTTATGTCAATGATATAGAGGTTGGGTTGAAAGCAAAGTTAAGATTATTTGCAGATGATTTTGTTCTCTATTTTAAAATTATAGACGCGAGAGATTCTGAGATCTTACAAGAGGATTTAGAATTGTTAGGAGATTGGTCTAAAATTAATAAGATGGGTATGAATGTCGAAAAATACAAATTTGTTAGCTTTGGTAGGCGAAAGTTTAATGTAAGAAATCCAATGTATATGCTTTTTGGGGGAGGTGTTAGAAAGGGAGAAAATCTATAAGTATTTAGTCGTGATTCTAAAGCAGGGTTTAAATTGGGAGAGACAAGTGCAGTCGGTTATTAAGAAGGGTGTACGAGTGTTAAATTTTGTAATGCGAATATTGAAAGGAGACTTATTTGAAATTAAGGTACTGGCATATAAAACCCTTGTGAGACCAGCTTTGGAATATGCAGGGTGCAATTTGGGATCCTTACTACGAATATGGAATAATTGAATTGGAAAAGGTACAGAGAAAAGCTGCCAGAAATGTTATGGGATTAAAACAGTGGTGGACAGAAGAAACGGATTTAAATTGTGAACAGATCAGGAGATATGAAAGTATGTGAAAGCTGACAAATGATTTAGTATGGGATACTTTAGGAGAAAAAGAGACAGGATCTGTAAATTGTATAAAGCGTCAAGCGATTTTCCAGGCTAGGGAGAAATCAATAGTTTCCTTAAAAGGGGGATTTATAAGGGTAGGGGGGATCATGATTGGAAATTTAAAAGAGATATTATTAAGACAGATGTAGGAAAATTTTAATTTATTAATAGAACAGTATCTGAATGGAATTTGTTACCTGAGAGCACAGTACAGAAAGATGGGCCAATACATTTTAAAATTTCTTTGGAAAATTTGCAAATTTGTAATATTATGAATCTGTGTATTTTGGTATTTAAAAATATTAATATTGTACCTTGCCACCATACAAAACTTTGTATACATGAAAGCAAATAAATGTAAATGTAAATGTAACATGAAATCGGATTGACACGCACGTTTTTGTTCACAATGCACTTCAATAAGGATGATACAGAATGTTTTCGTGACTCTGGGGCTAGCCTCGCACAAACTTGACATGTAAATACTCTGCACAAGATTTAGAAGCTAAAGAAAAATAATTCTTGAATGTTTCTATCCTGCTTATTCTGATCTTCACTTATTGAGCTCTAAGCATGACGTTGCAGAAAATGTAACAATTGAGGGTGTTACCCTATGTGGGCTTCTTTTTTTCTCTCGAGAATGTTAATGTGCAGTGGTTTTTTGTCTTGTTATTTGTAATATTGCATTGTAAATGGTTTAATGTATTTAAAAAAAAGAATAAAATTTATTGAAATTGAATTGAATTATTAGTTATTGATAAGTTCAACGTTTTAAACATTTTTGGTTTCAGAAGGAAAATATTGTATTAAATCTTGCAATTCTTTATCGTCCCTATGAATATAACGGCATTAATAAAATTCCTACTGAAAACATTTTGTCATTGAGCCAGTAGACTCATTAAAAATATGGTTTAATTAATTTACTTTCGTAGTCTTTGTATTCACTTTACTATAAATAATTAGTTACAACTTAGTGTATAAAATTACTGTTTACTATACACTCAATTAAATATTATACTTTTTCAATAAATTAAGGTGGGAAATAAGACTGTTTGACGGAGGAGCAATTAGAGAATATATTTTCATAGATAACATCATACATGGAGACAAGATAAGACAACAGTTGTATTTTAATGAACCCCACAAAATAGATATTTCATATTTCTCGAACTCATATTAAAATACGGTTACTTTAGTACTACTAAATTAATTTTAAATAAGCCAATAAACAACAATGATGTAAGCGACCAATTAAAGCAATCTATGAACTTGAAACAACTCCAACATATTTCATGGGCCGTGTCTGGGTATATTCACCAAAGGACCGTGGCGCGATGTTGTTTTATGGCTTGGAAGGGAACTGCCCGCCCGTTACGATGTTTACAACCGTATGCACCGCTGCACTGGCTCGCGCGCGTAATACTGGCCGCCGATGCGTTTCAAGGTTATCTACGATGAACAACTAGTTTACTGAGACGGGGGCCCGTACATCTTGAACCAGCATCGCGTGTGAGTTTCACGTAAGGTTTCAAGAATAAGTCATATGGTATAGGGTTTTTACATGATTCAAATAGGCCTATAAAACAAGAAAATAATAATATTCATTCAACATTAACGACGCCCATGTATAAATAGAAATTAAGAACAAATAGTACAACACTTCAAAATAGTGAAACTGCATCTAATTAAAAAATGTATTGACGTCAATAACATGTGTACTAATTTAACTTGTTTCTAAACAATGTGAACTTCTTCGATAATTTAATCAAACTAATTTCAATTTCAAATGGAAGAAAATAGACACTAAAGAATAAAAAAATAACAAACAAATTTCATATAATATCTATGGCAAAACATTGTTCTATAACTCTTGTTAATTTGTTAATTGTATTCTTTTGTTTTATGTAAATTGTTAGACATTAATTTATTCGTAAAAATCAAATTTTGATATTAAAACTATCTATAAAGATTTGAAAAAAATCAAAGAAGATTTTTTATATCTCACGTTCATTCTCAGATGAAGCGTTCTGAATAATGATTATGTGGATCCAACTACACGTTTGTAATACGGAAATAAGCACTCCTGCCTATAAGCACAAATAAATTATTCACATTTGCATAACTTATAGCCGGCTACTTCAAACCAGGCAGTGAGTACACTGCCAATTATATAATCGCTGCTCTTAAATATGTTCCATAATTTTGAGTAATTATAGGATGACATTATCTTAGACAGACAATTTATTTGCCATGTTAATAACCATGACCGCTACTTCTTGTACAAAATGTGTAATTTATCAAAGATGATGACACATTTTTGGCTCCCATATTTGCACTCAATTTAAAGTGACGTCATCTCATTGAAACCTGTATTTAGCTACTAAGTACGAATGTACGATTGGAATGCACAATTGAGAATATTACACATAACAAGCACGTACACTTTCCTCGGTAGAACCGATCATAAATGACAGCAAATTATTTTAATCTAGAGATACATGCAAAACTTTATTTTTTGGTTCTAACAAAATATGTTTGTTTTATATTTAATTCAATTCAAATGCGTTTTATTTCATTAGCAATTGCAAAAGCATTGCTCACTTAAAAATACATAGTTCATGTACAAGTCTTGAAACACGCTTTGACTTAATTCTAAATCTACTTACAAAATACCTGATATTTTACATATTTAATTATACATGCAAAATACAATATTACATGTTGTTCATTTTACATTCAAAATAAAATTTACATATTTCATTATATATAAATATTATAACAATAATATTTCCTCATCGTCCTCAATCTTTAGTTGTTTATCGTCAAAATTAAATTTGTAATACTTTATTCACAAGATAATTTCTTATCATTTAATTATTCATAGGCCCTATTTAAATACAATACAATAATTACAAAAATTTCTTCTCAGCGTTATATTTTTACCCTTTTATCTTTTACCTCAAATGTTTAATACAATATTCACAAGAGCAGTCTTTACCATCTTGAAATTATTTTATACTATAAAATCCATGAAAAATTAGATATTGTTTAACGTTTATTTTAAATTTGTCTCTATTTATGTTGAGGTCTTTTAATTTAGTTGGTAAATTGTTAAAAAGAATAACACCAGCTTTAACTGGGTCTCTATAAATAAATAAATAAATTTTATTTAGAGTCTACCCACTCAGTTATGTAACTGATTTTCAGTGGGGGACTTTAAATCAAAGCGACCAAGCCAACCCTGCAGGCCCCGACGCAATCGACGAGTGAGCGATAACCAACCAAAGATCGATAATTTTTTTAATAGGAAATATAGCAATCAGTGGTATGGACAGTGCGAACACCCGCGAATCAACGCCAGAATCAACAAGGCCGATTCAGAAAAACTCTGAAATTTATTATGTGCTTCGTTGCTAGGACGGCTCCAAAGTCACAAAGTCTGTTTGATAGGTTGAGTCTGTGTTGGGTTTGGTGTAAATTACTGTTAAATCTTGTATTCTGGTTATGTATAAAACTGTTTCGGGTAAAATGAGATGGATTATCTTTGGCAAATGTAAGAATTTCGAGAATGTATAAGCAAGGTACGGTTAATATATTCAGCTGCACAAAAAGTTTTCTGCAAGATGATCTATAACTTTTCCGACCTAAAATTCTGACAGCCTTTTTTTGACGTTTAAATATGTCTTAAGCAAATGTAGACCCACCCCAAACTAATATACCATATAGTATAATAGATTGTACGTTTGCAAAAAATGCTATTCTGTAGATAGGGTAACTCACTTGATGTGACAGTTCTTTAAGTGCATAACATGATGATCTCAAACGTTTGCCTAGCTTATGAATGTGTTCTTCCCAATTTAGTCTATAATCAATATTAATCCCGAGTAAACGACAGTGTTCTACAGTATTTAATGTACACTGATTGTAATTAATTTTTATTTCATTAAGTTTTCCTTTAGTTTGAAATCTCATTAGGTTGGTTTTTAACTATTAAATAAGCAAAAAGAAATAGCAATTAATTTTTGTGCATTTACAATCATAAGTTAACATATCATGCAAATTACCAAAACAAATTCGATATCATACATTTTGCAATGTATTAGTTTGTTTCATTGACAACAATTGTTGCTTCGAGTGTTTCAGATTCATTAATTTGTTTTATTTTATAAAGATTTCATTATTATTTTTAATATTATCTGATACCTTATGTTCTGAAAGGCCGTTCCGTTGTTACTAACATAGTAAGGCCCTCGCTCGGTTTAATTTGTAGGCAAAGTAAACTACACGATATTGCCGACAATGTTGCTCGAGCGTTAAGCGCGAGACTCTGATTCGGGAGGTTCCGGCTTCGAATCCCGTCGAGACTGGAATCCTCACGATTTTTGTTTTGTTTTCTTCAGTCGTTAATGCGAATTCAAGGGACTGAGTCCTCTTAGTCAGCCCTCGGATATCCCTTCATTAGTGTCCTCACTTTAACACTGGCAACCATGGCACCCTGGGCACGTTTCCCTCGAAAAGTTTAAACAATTTTTATCCGAAACAATGTGACCTATTTCTAGTCTCAATAAATTAATTTGTATTTATTTATATGACTTATAATGTTGGTATTTTCATAAAAATCCATTGTCATTTTTCACTTGTTAAGCGAGCGAAGCGGGCGTTTACATTTAATTCTGCTGAAAAAAAATAGGCACTGTTTTTTTTTGTATGTCTCGCCAAAACATTCGAACGGAGGTTCGGATCGAGTTGAAATTTAGACCATCCGCAAGCTTCGTTTTGGATTGAATGCCATTAGTTTTGTGGCAAAATCGTTCAAAAAGTTACAAAGTTACATTAAAGTTAATCGAATTTTTTTTTTTAAACTAAACGGCGACAAAGTCTGAGGTGGCCAAATCATTTAGAATGTCCTTTCGGTCACGAATATGTTAATTTTATTTTGATTTGATAAGTAATGTGAATGAAAATTACATTTTAACAAAAGTAACGTTTCCATGGCAACAAAAAGTCGCACGAGGTTTCTGGTCACTATGCACCTCCACCTAGAAGTAATCAAAATACTATCGAGGAAGCAGTGTATTATTTGTTACCAAAGAGTAAAAATAGTTTTCCCAAGGAAATGATGTCAAGGTCCTCTAGATGGGGGTGGATTTTATCCACAAAGTAAAGGTTTACCCACGGGTTTACTTAAATACCTTGGCAATAATAAATAATATTGGAAACATGGCCCTGTGGACAGCGAACGTCACAAATTTAAATTTAAAAAAAAATGTGCAATGTGGGTCTAGCTATAGCACGTGCTCGCTTATCAACGCATCCAACTGAGCGTTTCCTAGTAATATTACATGTAGCCTACTATAAATTTATCTTTTAAAGGGGCTATTACCCCAATTTTTTTTTTACCACATAATCGATAGCATTATACTACCATTATAATGACCGTTTAAAAATTATATCTTGTAACTGTGATTTTAAACGATTTTTTAAAATGTTTTTGATCCAGAAATTTGCAAAAATTGGCCTTTTGGTAAATTTTTTAAAACGGCTTTAACCTCTTTCTTTTTTGGTCCACATAGATACTTGAGCATAGTACAAATCAAGAATGCCAATTTTTTTACATCGTGTCTTGAAACAGTGCCCAAAATATACCCTCAAACACGTAAAAATATGCATTCCAAAATTACACCCCATCTTGGTAATCAGCCTATATTTCACCGACGTTATTTTTAATTTTAGGGTGGGAATATCAACCGGAGCGTTTACAGGCTGGTGTATATCTTTTGTTTTATACTTTGTTGGCTTCTTTACCATTATTAGTGGGTATTTTTTACCATCTTGGTAATCAGCCTATATTTCACCGAACTACTTGCCCAAATTGCAAAACAAAATAAAGGGGATTAACAGAAAGAGCTGTCAAGTACGTCAATATTGACCCATATTTTTTGGGGTCAAAATCCTCCAAGGTCACGGGCCATAAAGATCGTCCACATGTTATTTCTTATGGAAGATTTTTCGATGGGTCCTAGCTCGAAAAATACCAACTTCGACGACGACAAAAACGGTGCATGGTGATCCCAATAACTTTTCTGTTGATTTCTAAATCCAGAGTTAGCCTGAATGAAATATATTTTTTGAGTTTAGCGTGTGAATACCCCTTTTAAGCAAAATAGACATCATTGTAACATACTTTAGATTGATACTAGTGACGTATTGAACAATAGAACGGTACGAGTATAATTAAACTGCTTGGTTCTACACTAGTAATCTAGGGCTTACAATTTCACCGAGGTTCATCCCGTGCAGACAGTTGGGCACCACCTCGTCTATTCTCTCGAGTACCAGACAGGTTGTCGCTATCTAACTTGCATTCCTCTTAGTGGCACCGGCTGCATCGAGAAACATACGGCGAGCTGCGTGACATACTTATCAGCTACGATATAGGATACACACAGAAAATGATAAAGAGGTGTTCGATTAATATTAAGACTCATTTATGCTATTGGGTAAAATTAATATGGTAATATTCATATTATTATAAAGGACATTTTGATGTATGTGCTGTTAAATTCATTTTTTGCGTTAAATAAATGTAAACAAATGACAAATCTTTGATGATTCATCAAAATTATGTAAGTTATAAACTATTTTTAAAGTTCAATATGAAATGTTACTCGGGAGAAGATAAAGAAGAGGACACACAAATACATACAGCATACCTGAAGTAGCTTTGAAACAATGTATAATTTTAATTTTAAATTCAGCATGACCCTGCGGGGATGGGGGTCGGAACCAACCCCTATAAAGTATGAATATTTTAATACTCGGTACCACCAGCAAGATAGAACGTTGGCACAAGCATGCGGGTATATCTGCTCCATATTATGAGTACTCCCACTAATGTTTGATTTAATAATATGTAATCTTCAAATGGTTGTATATGTTTTTAGATTATATACCTAAACGAATGTTTATCAACATTATGCAACTTAAAAAAATTTTAATGTCTCGCTACCCGATGACGACATTTTTTATTTATCGGGTTGTTTTACAACTTTAAAGTAACAATAGAAAAAAATAATAACAAGAAACAAGAGTAAATTCATAAACTTCACATCATATTTCAAGTCCTGAAGAGTTTTGTGCCCTAAAACCCCAACTAACTAACTAACTAAGTCCTGAAGAAGAAGACAAAATGGTCTTTGGAACGTCGACAGAAAATATCATTACCGCCGCTACGAAACATCCGATAAATGAAAAATATCATTATTCAACTTGTTTTCACTTTTTGTTTACACGATTGATGTAAAAACTTGTAAACGTTCATTATCATTAAACGGATTGCGCGTATGTCTCATATTGCATAATGTTTATTTTTGTTATTTTCCTAACCATTTCCCCCTCTCTGATAATATTCATACGCATATGCATATTATATTGTTTTACTCCGGCGCACTAAACGTCTATCATACTCATGTATCACTAATCTTCAACGGTGTGGTGAAGAGTGTTTCGACACAATAGCAAATAAAGAATGTGTTACAATGTATGATTCTACGGAGCGTCTACAAGTTCGACAATTTATATTCTGGTAAAGCAAAGTAGTTAAACAGATTCTTATGCCAGATATTTACTGTTTCTTCAAGCACACATGCACAAAAAAGGGACAATTTTGGAATTAATTAATGTCGACTATATTTAACTTAGAACTCAAAAGAAAATTACAAAATTAAAAACTTATACACTTAAAAAAAAGAGCTTACAATATTCACAGTGGTGTTCGCGCCTAATAATATGTATTTAACCCTTTATATATATTATAAATAGTGTGACATTATTTGACTCAATGTTTAAGTATACGAAAAGATGAATGCAACTTTGTGCTTAGGACGGATACTGACTGAACATGAGGATAAAGAATGATTGCAGGCAATCAGAAACCCATACAATTTCGAGATACCCACTCACGGCCCTTTGATCCGCACGCCACTGGCTCTTGAGCCAACAGGTCACAATTTGATGACATTAAAACACACTTAAGTATTGAAACGTTAGTAATTTACCAGCAGACCTGGTAACGTTTTAAATTTTCGCACTTTATTAAATATTTACTGCTATGTTAAACACATATTACCACCTTGCTGAAATATAATTTGCAATGCATTCTACAGGTCTTACGTGGGGCTAATTTTAAAATAATAACACTCATAACGATTGCGTTCATTAGCCAGTAAACTGATCCCCAGATGTTTGTGACTAGATACAAGTGAGTTCATTATTTCTAATAGTGACTAGGGAAACGCCAAAATCGTTGTTAGACGATTGTGAGTGTTGAGTACCCGGTATAACATTTCTTTTCTTTCCCATACCTTAGGCCTCCCTAGCCTATCATAGGCTAGAGTGGAGCATTATGGCCTTACAGTTGACGCGCCCTTATACCAACTAAACTTGAAACCCCTATTATTTATACCAATATAATTATCAATTTTAAATGCAAATGTTCCTGGGTACTCAACACATGACTAGCTCACTCGTCTCACAACGAATTTGGCGTTTCCCTAGTCTGGTTGGCTAAGGCGCCCTTATAGCCAAAATGTGGGAGACCTGGGTTCAAACCCCCAGTCGGAAACGATTTTTTTATTTCTGGGTGTAAGTTATTTATAAAATTATAAAACATGTTTTGAAATGCATACAATACTATGGAAAACATAGCCAGTACGAAATATGAGTAAAGATTGCAAGGTTTACTCAATGTCCCAGCAGAATTTAGGGGAACCTTGGTCGTTCCATATTCGATATACCTTGATCACTGCTATGCATGTAATCACGGCCTACCAAAAATTATTTGATAAAAATGACTTCTTCAAGAAAGAGCATTGTTATTATTAAACCGACACATTTCAAGCATATATTTCAATTTATTATTTCTTGTAGGATTAAATCGAATTGGATGCGCTCATTTTGTTAGCAGTTCTAAGCTACCTGGTCGCGGATGTCTGTTTAAAATTTCAGGTTGATCTATTTGGCCATTTGGCCGTATGAGCCCGGACAAACAGACAAACAGAATTAATCACGACAAGGCCCGATCGAGTAGCGTTATAAAATCCTCAATCGCTTCGCTCACTCGTCTAATTAAACATTGTTACCGGTATTGCTATTAAAATCCACAAACTAGTGATTCCAAGATATTATTTAAAGGGGCTATTAACTCAAAAAATTATTTTTTACCGAATGATCTATAGCACAATACTACACTAAAATGACAGTTTAAAAAATTATATCTTGTAACTGTGATTCAACACGAATTTTTCAGTTATTTTGATCAAAAAATTTGCGAAAATTGGTGCTTTGGGAAATTTCTTGAATCAGCTTTAACCTGATTATTTTTTGGTCCACATAGATACTAGAGCATAGTACAAATCGAAAATGCCCATTCTTTACATCGTGTCTTGAAACTGTGCCCAAATATACCCTCAAACACGCAAAAATATGCATTCCAAAATCACACCCTATCTTGGTAATCAGCCTATTTTGACGGAACTACTTGCCCAATTTACAAAACAAAATATAGAGAATTTACAGAAATGGCTGTAAAGTACTTCAATAATGGTCATATTTTTTTAGATCAAAATCCTCCAATGCCATGGGGCATAAAGATCGTCCCTATGTTATTCTTATGGAAGAATTTTGCTGATGGCACCTAGCTCGAAAATGTCATGTTTTACAATTTTTTGGGAGGGCATGGTGGCCCCAGTAATTTTTCTATTAATTGCTAAATTCATTACTAGTTAGCCTGAATGAAATATATTTTTTGAGTTTAGCGGTTAAATACCCCTAGTCTGCAATGGCAGTGATTTTTTTCTGGAACTTTTCCTGAAGCCAGTTTTTATCAGATTGTTACCAGCCTTTGCACATATGTTATGGCCATGTATATGATAGAAGCACATTTACTTTAACCACCACAAAGAAGTCGAAGTAAATAAAAATGGATTTTTAAGATTTTGGATTTTGGAAAAATCTTCAAAATTGGTAAATTTTGGAATTTATTTGTGCATAATGCGCAATAATGTTAAGAAATCTTTGACTAAAGAAGAGTAACCACATCCTTGATTGACAATTATGCGAAATTTCATATCAATCGAATGACAACTGGAAGCAGGAAAAGTTTCCAAAACAGTTTCAAATAAGTATAGCTGACTCTTAACTATAATAATACGAGCAATAACACGATAAATAAGACCAACTTCTGCTTGTGAATAACATATAGAATCAAAATAATTTGGGAGCAATAGCTCTGTATTCATAACTTGTATGTCTGTTTGTCTGAGCGTGTGTCACGCCTAAAGATATTAACTATAAATACGACCTCTGATCCTCGGAGTGGCATAAGTTTGTAGACATTGACTTCAATCAACAAGGATGATACAAAATGATCGTGATGATCGTTGGGGTCATAGGGCCGGTGCTAACCCATTTAACACGGGATACTCTGATGTACCCAGCACCTCTAAGAAGAGATTTCAATGCTGGATGTGATGTTTTCTTCGAAAATCTATTTACTAACACTCCCTTTACATAATATACAAATAATACATTTCAACTTGTTAATTGGTGTTTACGGCAATAGCATTAAATTAACTTGCATTAATTCTTAATATTTATTAAATTTATTAAAGTTTGTTGCAAGGGTTAAGTAGTTTCAGGTCAGAGATAAATTATTTATTCTTTCGTGTATGCATACGATAAGATAATATAGCACTAGCTGCCACATAAAGTAATAACATTTCATAATATTGATAATATATCATAATATAACATTATCAATATTGAAGAGAAATGAAAAACATTGACGGGATGTTTCGTCGCGTCGTGGTGGTTAATAATTTACATTATTCCTAAGTAAGTAAGAAATAAAGTAAGAAAGTAAGTAAGAAGTAAGGAATAATGTAAATTATTCACCACCACGACGCGGCGAATCATCTCGTCAATGTTATCGGGTCGCGAAAGTATAACTTGTGAAATTATCAATATTGTTAACATAATATAACAACAACAATAACAGTAACATAATACAAAAGTACAATAATCAGGTTGGTATTCCGTGTTGTTTTTGTCGAAACCCTAAAACATGTTTAGTACAAAAGAAGCGCAATTAAAACATTTCCGGTACACAAAACACGAGCAAAATGCTTTCGTTAATTTGAACTCGTGGACAAGGTTGAAACGCACCGTGAATCATACTTTGCCCGCAGCAGTACTATCAACTAACAGCTTAACTAGGGTAGGGCCTACTTGCTCGGACTGCTGGGCTCAGTTGAGACGCACGTTACTTAGTGAAATGGAATTACACTCTACGTTTCAAATACTAAACATACATTGCGCCGAATTTCTTTAACGCTCTGGGGGATATAGCCTTATTCCGTAAATTAAGATTTGCGGATCTTAAAAATAATTTCTTTGAATTAATTTGTTTTGTTTTTCATAATTTGCTTCGTTTTAAAACCCGGTTTGTTAAATTAATATTAATATAAAGCACACAATTAAATGTAACGATTCAAATTTTATATGGAATGTTTTACGAGTCAGGTTAAGTAGATTCATAGTACAAACTAGCGATGTCCGCTGTTTGATAGTTTTTGTCGGAGTTTTGAATGTTTATATATTTTGATAATTGAATTTGGCAGTTGTTATAAAAAGTTCATTAATTGTGCAATCTTAAAAAATATGGTATTATTAATTTGTGTTTCAAGCGTAATGAAAGTAAAAAGTTTCAATTTTGCATCCTTAAAGTTATTTGGGCCACCTTAAAAGTAGTCAGTTACATCCGGTAACTCACAATAAATTATTAGATACTCAAAGCAAACAAAAACTCGTTACAGAATACTATAAATGCCAACTCGTAAAGTTTTTATCTCGCGGCAAAACAACCTAATTATTTACAACTCAAAAGAAAGTCACTATCAGGACGATCTAACTGACGTTTGTCGCAAGTTACTTGACACACGTGCGTGCGAAGACCATAATAAAACAGACACCTTATGTTTTACACATTCGAATTAACGTTGCGGTAAACTGATATTATCTTTACTGTTTCACAAATAACGAAATGTCAAGTTGAAATGAAATAAAGAAAGCATATAACAATTTGTTTACAATGATCATTACATCGGATTTATAACCAAGACAATGCTGACCAAGCAACTAGATTCTGCGGAAGTGCGATTATGTGATTAAGTAAACTAGATTAAACAAGTACCGGTCTCGGTGAGATTTTTCTTAGGTCATGGTCACGAAGAGAAAATGCGTAAAATAGGAAGCGTCGTAACAGCTGAACACATTGTTGGTGAGCTGGTATTGTCAATTGAGAAACATACTACTAGCTAGAACAAATTAAGTGATATAATTATGCTCCAATTCTCAACAATATACTTTAATTTTACGATTATTATCTTCATCAAAAATGACATGATAAACTTGGTATATCTACCTTATAGCTTTAATCTAGAACGAGTGCTTGCGCCTACTCATATGACCATAAGAGGAGTATGATAGTTTAATTGTGTATCACATCACTCACTATACAGTAACGTAGAATGTAAAAGATTCAATATGCGTATGAGAAGAATTAACTGCAAAGGCAATTGTAACATTAAACACTTAGATTATAATGTCAAACTGTAAAGAAAGGTAGGTCTGCGTGATTATTAAAACGTAAATATACGTCATTGAGCACTTAAGTTTAAAAGAAAATCGTTTTATTAACACACATTTCCTTACGAAACGGAAAGAATTTACGAACTACTCTCCTACTTCCATTATTTAGTAATACAATATGTTCTACTGTGGTTGACCATTAAAATGCCAACTTAAGTGTGGGAAAAGACCAACACTAAACTACTGTTTATGTTTGAAAAATACTTCTAAATGTTGCACTGATGTAAGAATAAAATAGGCAAAATAGTCTAGTTAAATTTGTGGAAATAAGGGTTAAATCTTACATTTCACATAAAATACAGTTGAAATGTAATTATTGAAATTCGACAAAATTTGCTTCGGTTCTAAGGTATTGTAATACAGTAATGTGCGACACAGCATTAGGGTTTACTATCTGTATCAGAAAACCAAAAACTAATACACACCCGAAGTGGTAACGATGGCTTTGAAAGGTCCAATTATTTTTCTAAGAAACCGTCGTCACGGGCAATATATTAATTTATTATATTAAGCGTCAGGGCTTCGATAAACACAGGGGGCCGAAAATCTGGTGGGAACCTCCCTCCCCTTACCCGACTTTAAAGTCGGAAATATAGTTAGATAGTGACTAATTTGTATTTAACCATATTATGTTTAAAATATTGTTTAACCTTGAATATTTTTTATTACTGGGTCATGTTGCGATTGTATCTGTACAATAGATTTTTGTTTTTAAAATATTTTCTTTCTTTCAATGTGTATAATAATAACGAACCGTTTACTATAGGTTGATAAAATTTAAATGATCTTGAACTGTTTGTTGTTCTTGAATTATTTAAAGTAAGAAGCCACACGCACAAGCCGCAAGGCCAATGTAGCGATTAATTTTCTTTGTATTCTTGTTTTTGTTGGTATTATTGTATTTTATTCAGATGTTTTAAGATGTTTTCTTTATAATGTAATGTTTTGTTGTAAATAAAATGAATAACGCTTATCTATCTATAAAAAAAAAACGAGGATGGAAATCAAGGCGCATTCTAGTAGAGGCACGTACGAGTTTCGCGTGGATTCATAAATCACTAGTAGAGTATAGTAAGCTAGCATCCATTCATCTAATGAGCCGTGTCTGTTAAAGAGAGAGGCTTCCCACCCATTCTCTCTCCTCCCCTCTCTCCGCATACGTTACCATACGACAACCATCACATTCCATCAATGAAATACATATCTCGAATACAGGTCGACATTATTTAGGAGAGTTTCATTTAATTGTTCGTAATCTAAAACGTCGCCTTTGGATCCGCTCTCGTTCGAAACAAAACACTCTCTCTCCTACTCGTCGGTTTCGTTGGCAGCGGGTCGGCCATGACACATAGCTGGTGGAATGTCAGTAATTATGCAGCCTGCTGTTTCCTGGTTCCCAACAGCTAAGAACAAGGGCAGCTTTGACGAGGAGTAGGTCGAGCTTGAGTGACCATATACGCACCCATCTATCAGTGGGAGATCTCTGTTGTAGTTAGTTGTGAGGTAATTGTTTATTGTTTATTCATTGGCGGTGTTTTACCTCGAGATAAAACAGAAATCTTTGTGATATCAAGTTAAAGACATTGTACATTGAAATAATGCTGATTATTGATTGGTTTGATTGGATATTGCTAAACGTCTCATATTAATGCACTTTGGTTATTCGAGACAATCAGTGGTGATATATGAGGATGAAGTATTAACAGAAGGGAGGAGGGGAAACCCGGTACCGGCACGTAGCCTACTCCTTTCGAAAAGTACTAAGGGAACCAACGGCTGCGGGACGGTGTAACCTTGATAGTCATATAGGTTCCTCCACTAACCCGGACTGCCGAGAAGGCTGATTATTATTCTATGAAAAAACGTCGTTGATTTATTTGGGCTGGCTATTTCAGGGAAATCAACAGGTAACTTGAACACAGAAATTAAAAATAAGAGTAATAATATATTACTTCATATTTTTGCGACAAGAATATAAAATATATTTCTATGATCAAGCTATACATTTCTCATGTAGTGTACAATGAACAAATTAAAAGTTTTAAAAAGTTACTGAAATTGAATAAAAATGTTTACGTTGAAGTAGATTTATGATTTAAGTTGTGATGCGCATTGACAGAAGATATGTCATATTTTGCACCTTAACATCTAGCTACAAAAATTATTTGTAATTACAAATAAGAAATGTACGCTTTGTAGTGTGTCCACTGTCCAATACTTCATCGCTGGTATTAGCTCAGGTCTTGAAAAGGCTTATGTAAAATAATGTGAACTATATATTACTTTGTAAGATGAAAAACTGAATAGAAAATTGGATTCCGCATTGCTAAATTATATGAGCAGGTTATGGCCAAATATGCAGCTATTTTTAGAAGTTCATCTGCCATACGTTTTCTTGACTTATTTATAAAAACTACTTACCGATTATTACTCACTTCAGTAGACTGAATTGCCTGCACAAATATTTAACCTTGTTGAGAACAGAACTCACTCTTGGACATGCTGAGTATGGACTTACTTAAGGTAAGAAGTTCTCGACATGTTTTTAAGGTGCTGGCTCATCTTAGTCATCATTCCAAGTACTTAATATTAAAACATATATTATCATAACGAAATTGTGACTTATATTTTATAATCGGCATCTATAAACAACAAAACAATAGTAAACGATATTTTAAGGTTATAATATTGAGGTACTTTATTTCAGACACACAAACAATGTAAAGGAGTTAATTTATAAATTTATGTATGTGGTTTATATTTATAATAATTAAATTTTTAGATTTTTTTAAAACATTTACATTCTCGTGTACGAATTTAATTGAGTTTTAAAATGTTTCAAGACATAACTGCTTTATCAGAAATACTTATTTATTTATCCTGTCCAGTTATAAAAAATGTAATTTAGGGAGAAAACATTACTTTTGAAAGTCTGTCTGAAGCTCATGTGTTGTTCTCTTACCTCAATTTAACGCTTTGTGACTATCCTATTTCGTTGAACCCTTGCATGTTATCGCACCTACTCATGAATATTTTGTCTTCCACTCAATGCAATAAAATTTTAATCTCATTTCGTGTTCTTGAACATTATTTTGTAATGTTATTTTCATTACCAATGACAGTTATAAAATTTTAAATCCAATTATTCGAATCGCATATTTTTCTCGGTGTTTTTAATTTCCCTTTAACAATTTAACCTTAAGCAGGGTCCTTTATTGGAAACTCACCAATCACGGAATTATTAAATAATTGTTATTTCTATTCGCAGATGTTGTTTATGATTACAGGATTATTTCTAAATAATTTATAAACAATATATTTTGTATTAAAAATTCGTCTAGCAATATCGTATGAAAGAGTTAAATTAATCCAAATTCTGTTACTTTTTAGTATGATAAATTTTTTTTAGAAAATATTAAAACCAAAGCCATCATTACCTTGAACTCTGCTTGTTACAGAAGTTATTCAACTGTAAACCACCAACTTTTTCTTTAAAGTCAAGTTTACACAGAGTTTAGCCGCAACGCGTGTCTATTTGGTTATAGAAATAGTAGTAACCACTAAAAAGTGTATTAACATTCATGTTGCAACTTGTTTGCATATGCTCTAGTCCGGTGAACCTATCCCACACATGACGTAATTATACCCCATCCATGCAGCATTGCAATCGGAGAAAATGCATATAATTTTGTAAAAGTACATCGGCACGTGCCAATACGAGGTCATAAAACAACATAAACTTGAAAACGAACTAAACTGTTGAGCCTTAAAGCAGTGAAAGTGATAACTTCCATTGTGGTCGGGCAATGACACATGCAAAACTCCTCTTCAATTTCAAGACCACTTACATTTACATCTAGTGGGAGTTTCATTGCTGCAGTCACCGTGTCGTGGTTTAAGAATATGCCTGTCCTTTCGCGGTCCAATTCCTACCAAATTAACTCGACTAGTGTAATATTTCAAGAAGGAAAAATGATAATTATAAAGGATGGGTAGGCAGTCGGGTAAACTAATACAATCGAGTGTAATGTGCGATGGAAACGGGGTTACGCGTGATCCAACGTTGTAGAAAGCCGTCCCCTCGACAGACATATTCGGTCCAGATGCATGCGACGTGGAAACCATGGTTACCAAACTGCTTGTAAGCAGCAACCATTGGTCCGAGTTGCACACCTGTGAAGAGCAATAGCGGTCGAGGCAGACACTGCCGCGGGTCCCCCCTCCCAAAACACCCATTATCGAGTAGCCTATATTCCCTACCGAAAGACTACGCGCGGAGGGGGGAGAGAGGGAGACCGTGCCCTTCTTTATATAAAGAAGATGATTTCTTGTTGCCATATCATACAAGTTTGTGAAGAGTGATACAGAGGTTGGAGTTACTTAGCATCTCGAAGTTGAAATGGCGATTACTTGGTGGGCAGTTGCCTGCTTCGCATTGATTAGCGTAGCTGCGGCTTTACCGGCTGCTGTACCGGATAAAGGTAAATAATCAACGACAACGACACAATTTTATTAACGTGATAATACGCGCATACAGTTTTCAGTTTCAGTTTCAAAATTTTAAAATATCGTTTCAAGTGATTTATTATTTCAAGTTTTTTATAATTTGGTGCTCCACAAACGACCAAGTGACTAATATAGTATGAAGTGTATCAGTGAATATCAATAATCTACAACAAATAATATCTGTGTGTGCCTTTAAAATTGTAATTCATTTTTTGTTGTGTTAATTAATATGAAAGAGTGTTACAATTTTTTAGTTGCTTTGAAGGTTTAATGTGGATCAGGATCAAACAAGTTAATAAAATATCTGTATTAGACGTAGCTAGTTTTCAGTGGTCAGCATTAAATTTCCGTCATAAGTTACATTTCTTAAAAATACTGTTTTCATTAATGATACTTAAAATGTATTTTGTCAAACATTCACATCCATACGCCACTGAAATTTCTTTGCTTAACATTTTAAATATATGTAGAAATAAAATATATATCTATTAGACAAAAATTTAGTTTAGAATTAGTCTGTTTTAGAATAGAATAGTCTTGAAAACAGATTTAAAACTAATCAAATACTTATAAATGCAATTCTAAAAAATAAACTATGCTTTGTCATTGCAATATTTTAAAAATCTTAGCTAAAAGTGTAAACTGTATGGTATTTTATTTGCTCTCAAACAATCAGTTGAAGTCATAACTAAATGATAAATACTTTTAAATTATTATGCTAATTATATTCAACAGAAGCAATTTTGATTAATTCCTTTAGTGTATTGATGATTTTAATTGTGTTATCAATGTCATGATCTAATTTCCCCCTTGTTTTACAGACGCGGTTGTCGTCGAGGGCGTTTCTGTGGTGAAGACCGCGGTAGCACCCGAGGAGGCAACGAAGGTCACCGAGGACGACAAGGATGACGTCGCGACGCAAGTCTTTGACCGCGTCGAGCGCTACCTCAAGTCTCACTCCCTCAAGGTTGACATCAACGGCAAGGACGTCCTCAACGCCGTCCAGAACGCCGGCCGATCCCTAGGAGAGACCTTCGGGATCAACGATGACGTCGTCGAGGAGGGTCGTGGCAAGAAGAGTAAGTTCGCACAATAAACAGAATTCAATACATTCCTAGTAACTTATACATACGAGACACTGACAAATTATACAGAAATAAAAAACATAAAAAGTCAAAATAAGAATTTATAAAAGGTCGTATTACCACCCAGAAAACACTAAATTAGCAAATGTTTCTTATCTAAGACCACAAACAAATAAAAAAAGAGTTTAATTATAAATAGAATACAGCAAAATGTAAACAAGTTTTACTTAAGCACGAATGCATACTTAAACATCATACATGACATAGATCACCTTATGAATGTCATTAAAATTACAAGATCGAAACAAATCAGAAGTCAAATTGGAACATTTTGAATTAGTATGAATTCTGTAATGTACAGAACCCTTGTTTACTAAACCCAATAAAATAATATTAACCTTAAGTGTAGGTAATTGTAAGAACACACATAACATACTTGCTAAAATAACTTATGTTATGAATTTATATTTACACGTTGTTATTAGAATCATTCAACATAAATCGCATGAGTTCATGAATTAGGGTAAATTTGCTATATAAAATTGGCTGGTATGTTATGGGCTGAATTTCCAAATTCAGAAGATGTTTCTGATGTAGAAAATATGGTATTAACAAATAATTATTGACTTATATGATGTATTTAAAGAACATTCCTTGGTTGCATCAAGTTAACAGTATATTGAATAATATTCAAACAGGGTAAATAGCAAAAAAAAAATCAGAGATAAAACACAGAACATTAGACGGTTAAAACTCAGCGCAGAGGTAAGTGTTCTGTGTTAATTATATTTAATACGTCTCTGGTAAATAAGTCCTGGTTTTTATCAGGGTTATGCCTGGTAAGAAAATTCTAAAGATAATGTTAATTTGTTTTTTTAAGTAGAAACTTAAAAATAATCCATTCAAGTTCATTTCGATTCTAGAAAAAATCAAACATATTCCCACGAGGCCTAATTATATACAATGCACATGTTCTCATACATGTTCTCATGGTTATACGTCCATAACTGTTTTCAAACATTAATAACACTTATCACAGAATTACTGAGTAAACTAGAAAAAATATTCCTACGCCAAGGCGCCTTCCGTGCCATTATCCCAATGTTTTAACGTGGAGAGTTCAATGCGCTAACCACATGTTGGCTGGTAGTATCTTCGACTTTATCGCACAACTTCTTTGACCTAGTTTTTTCACCGCCAATGATGACCTTGTTGGCACATCTCTAATTCCGTAACTTGATATTCTCTGGAGATCTGCCTAATATGTATACCAATAACAACGTACCGTTACGTTTTACATTATAAAATAATTAAAATGAAGTCGATTAGATACACCTAGTTTGGAATTCAGAGTGCGTTCCTTTAAACACAGTAATTGATAGGTGAAATTAAACAGCATAGAGAGGAATTCAATATACGTAGTCGCATTCATCTACCGTTATAATAACGCTCAATTAAAATCATTCGTTTATTTGATTGTTTGACAACTCCAATTGAATATATTAAATGTTGAATTTGAATGATTGACACGCAAACTAAAGACCGGATTTAGTTTACACGATTTTTGAAACATTGATCGCATAACAGTAGGAGATAATTTACACTCGACATATTTATGAATGATAAACATTTTTTTTTAAACGATACAATTCAAAATAACAATATAAATTTGATGTTTTCACGAGTAATAAACCATTGAACATACATGAAATCAAATTTGTGTTTTAGACGACCAAATTCATTTTAAAAGTGCTAATTAAAGATATAATATAGTATCGTGACTAAGAACATAATTTATCGATAATATTAAGAAATCTTGACTATATCAAATCAGCAGTTTATTTTTACGAATATTAACCACTAAATGCAATGACTCGAAATGAAAGAAATAATTTTTATTTCACTAAGTGTTCGCTATCTGCTAGCGCGAGGCGTATAAAAAGAGAGAGGAAAATGTCAACTCAAGTTTAGTTAAGTGGAGCAAAAACCGAAGCTGTTTTCACGGTTGATTAAAGATTTTCGAAAATAATCTCGATTGAGACGAATTCCGCTTGGATGAAAACGTGACGCGTGCAACGTACTAAACACTCGCCTTGAACTCCAACTCTGATTTGTATATATTTATTTAGCGTCTTCTTTTATTTAAGGAGTACAAGAAGGTGAATTATATGATGATACAAATAATGCAATCCATAATATGCAACCATTATAATATTCAAATTTAACATTTCTCAACTATAAAATGTAAATCCACGAAAACCTATAGGTCTAGGCCAAAGTCAAGGTCCCATGAAACAAGACTTTCCTAGTGTCAGATTATGATCTCCTGTCACGTTACGCAAGTGAATACTTGTGGGACATAGACAACAATGCGTTTCACTTGTAGCAGGGTCTTCTTCCGTATTTACCATCCCACGGTACAAACGAAACTGAATTCGGCTTTGATAATACATTTCGTTGACTAGAAGGTGCATTAGGGTTCGGTAATTATACTTCTCACGGAAACATTGTCTTTGGTAAGCATTGCAGAAATTATTCTTGGAAGGTATTTAATGGAATAATGTTGAATTGACGTGACGTGGTTTGTGATCATAATTTGATGTTAGAGCATTCGCGATGATCATTTTTGTTGCTTAACGTTTCATGGTATTGCACTAAGACTAAGGCAATTCGAGACATGAGTGGTCATAGATGACGATGAAGGACGATTACATAATAACCATGTCTGATTCGGGATTCGAACCCACGTTCTCGTAGAGCCGCCTGCACCAGCGCCATAATCGTATGTCACCGCGGACGACTAGAAGCATTCGTAATGTTCATCTTAGGGGAAACTTGTATTTCAATAATGTAATGAGATCCACGTGGATTCTTGGACATGTGTTAACGAGTGTGTTTGTCCCTTGCAGAGAAGGCCGCCAAGATGTTCGGCCCCCTGATCCTCGCCTTCCTCCTGAAGACCGCCGCCCTCCTGCCCCTCGCTCTCGGCGGTATCGCCGTCCTCGCCGGCAAGGCCCTCTTGATCGGTAAGATCGCCCTGCTCCTCGCCGGCATCATCGGTCTGAAGAAGTTGCTGAGCCACCAGAAGACCGTGACCTACGAGATCGTCTCCCACCCCCACCACGTCAGCAGCCACGGCGGCCACGAGGCGATCTCAGCTATCGGCGGCGGTGATGGAGGCAGCAGCTACGCGGTCAGCGGAGGCGGTGGCGGCGGCGGCGGTGGTGGCGGACACGGAGGATGGGGACGCTCTCAGGACGCACAACAGCTGGCCTACAACTCATACGTACCCGCCAAACAATAGGACCGAGATAGCTAAAGTGAGTATTGTGGTTTACGTTTCAGCATTATCGACAATTTATTTTACAAGACAGGCTCCTGATTTTTTTTTTTTTTATTCACGCATAAAACAATTTCATAAATGAAATGAACATTTTGCTTTGTTCTTTGGTAGAGAAATATGTTTCAATCTTGCATTATTTCAGAAGGTTTGACCTTCCTTCGACTGGCATGTAGACCTCCGTAAATATTGCAAGATTAAAATATATTTCAAATAAAAGTGGAGCAAAATTGTTCTACTAGAGATTCATTTAAAAACTTTTTACACAACTTAACATAACTTGACATAATCGTGACTTTCAAGTTATGTTTTTGAATTTTGAGCAGATATCATCATAATGTTTCAATATAAATTATGAATGGATGTACGATCGTTGGTTTAAATCATTTTAGAAGGGTTATTTTCGGAATAAAGGTTTGATCCGTGGATAGAATTAATAGATAATTATATGGATTTTTAAAAACTAGAAGATAACATGATTTCACAATTTTGGCGAATAGAATTAAAGACAAATTAAACTTACACTGCGGTGTTAATGTGATATTTTCTCGATTATTCAATAATTCAAAGGTGCGTTAGTTAATTTCCCGACCCTGCGCGGCTGTGCGTGTGTTGGTGGTCGGAGATAATTGAAGGCGGTGTTAGTGTGACCCACAGCAGTTGGTCATCACTCACTCGTACGAGGCGAGTACAGTTGCCGCGTTGAGGAAGTGTGGACTGCTGGGAAGGTGCGGTGCGGGCCCAAGAGGATTTGGGAACGGGTTAACGCGACTTACTTGAGAAACCGGTTCCCGGTAGGGTCCAATTATTTAACTGTTTCACTTCTTCACGTACCCAAGAGGCCGCGACGTTGATGATGACGTTTCATGCGTGATTTCATACTGCAAATTAGTTTCGTATTTAATCAATTTAACGCACGGTCGTTTTAAACGACTTGGGTCTACTACATAAATTTGAAAACTGTGTGTTGATAAGTTAGATTTGCACTTAACTTAATCATGCCAAATTGAATTAATTTTCGTCTTTGCTATTAACTTTTTATATTGGACGTATATTCTATAAAAATAGACAAATTTACACCATTGAAACTTTTACTGCATTCTTAAAAACTACAAAAATGTATTTAAATTATTATAAAACAAGAAACAAATTTCATCGTGATTTTTAAAGAAATTAATTTAGCAGCAACGATTTATTCCATTTAATTCTGTCTATCATTTGACACGGTCACATACAAGCTCGCACAAGCTATGTTTAATATACCTGTCAAAAGGAGTTGCAATACAGATTGTATGCGTAGCAAACTACATCGAATGTCACATCACGTTACTCAATACTAAAACGTAAATAAACATTGTTTAACTTTTATTAACGTTTTAATATTGATCGAGGCCAATAACCTCTTTTTATAGAACGTTACTCAATCTATTGCGGATTTTCATTTCATCTTAAGAATGCTCTATTTTGTCTTGATTCTTTTGCAATCCATTCTGAAATTCCAAGGTGGTCGCGTTTCAGTGATTATTGACGGTTTGTTGTTGTTTTTTTGCAATTGTTTAAATAACATCGAATCTAACCACTCTCTACTTTTGTTTTCAGATTCACCAAATCGCAATACAGTCAATCATGAAGTAGAAGAACATCGAGCTAATCGACTTTCCACTCTACGCGCACCTCATATGTAATTTTCTTCAAAGAACTTCACCAATCCATAACTTTCTAGCCAGTCGATTATTTAATCGAATTCACAAAATGGTCAGTTTTATAATGACCATAAACAGTACCAAAATACTCAACTAAAATTAATTTATTTTTAAATTAATATTATATTTATTAATTTTATTATTGTGTCGTTTTAAAAAATCTAGACATGTTTTGTCTCGATGATAGTAAGTTATATTAATATTGTTATTGTTAAATCTGTTTCGTTTCGAGACATTGACTATCGACTTCCGCTCTTACTTGATGGCTACCTTACTTTTATACACGTAGGAACTTCAAGGCTTACTGACTTCTTAGACCGACGTCGTCACAGAACATTTCTATAGATTCTGTCGACGAAATTAAACAAAAACCAAAGTAAACACTTTACGACTCCAGACGTTTGTACAACTGTAAACGCAGACCATACTCTCCCTAAAGAAAGAAACATTGTATACGCACTCGGTAACTATAACTTGACAACAATGTTTACCTATTACACTTACTGCTACTGCAAACTGATAAGTAGACAACCTCAATGACAGTTTCTACCTTACAATATACTCTAATCTCAGGTAACACCCCCTCTGAACTACAACCACCTTGACTCTGAACTCAGGTAACACCCCCTCTGAACTATACCTTGACTCTGAACTTCCGTGACGACTTTCACTTACTTGCTAAACACTACTTACTTCTAGTGGTCCGAGACAAACTCGACGCATCAAATATTTACATAACCCACAACGTTCGTTGGACTCGACGACTTTCAGTTTCCTACTAACGTCAACACTCAAAGACAACTCGACCAGAAACTTCTATACAAGCACGACTCTCGACTCTTACTTTCCTAGCTTAGCACGACTTGTCTTGTGTACTTACCTGCTACTTGTTACCCATATTCCGACACTTGTTTCTCACAGAAAACAAACTGACGAACTAGACCAAAATCTTTACACGAAAAATAAGTTTAAACTCTTTTTTTGAAGAGACAACTTCATTTTTCAAAGTTGTGTCTAACTGATTTCCTACTTCCCTACTCTCTTCACTATGTATTGTATTTTACTTTCAACTATGTACTTTACAAACTTTATATTGACCTACTACTGCTCTGCAGCACTATAGACGCTTGAATGGGCTAGATGCCAAACTGTACATATTCCCTACCAAAATAAAGGACATTCGGTCATTGGACTGTACTTCCGACGATTACGACTTATACCCCACGTGACTAAGACATCTTCAATCACGTACTACCAACCATATGTATTATATGTGTTATTGTTAAAAATAAAAATCATTGTTTTAAAAAATTAAAAAAATTATTTTATTGATGTCACCTTACCTTACATCACGCGGAATGCGGCTGGGCTCGGCTTTGGGTGGACAAGTCCGGGGAACAATGTCACAAGAAACACGAGGTTTGAATGTTAACTAGCGCATTGCAGAAGTGGATGCAATACTTGATATACAGGTTTAATCATGTTTGAAATTCAACCCGCTGCTAAAGCATGTGGACGTGTCATTAGAATGTGCGTCAACCTGTTTCTTGTCAGGGCCGCACGGATGCATTATATTACAGACCCTGGCAATGGCAATGACTCCTTTATGATCTGTTAATGTATACAGAACAGTGCCATGCGAAACAATTAATTCCACAAACGTAGGCAATTATTTTAAATTGACAGATAAATGCGTAGATGTTCTGTGTATATAGTTCAGTTAAAATATTAAGAACATGTTTAAAAGGAAATATGTTCATATTTTGCAATAATGTGATTCAAAGTTATGAGAGGGGATAAAGGAGATATTGGACAGATTAGCTTAACCATAACAACTGGGGATCGAACCATGAATAATTTGGGTTTTGTTTGTTCCTGAACTTCATACATTTGAGCAAGCACAGGTAATCTTTCGTATAAAACAAATGATAACACTATTTCGAAAAATTTAAATATAATATTAAAAATATGTAAATTTGCATACGTAGAGCCTATGTATATAAATTTGGTCAATGGTTCAGTCGACACATATGACTAAACATTAACATAAACACATATTGGTTATTTTGAAATGACGGGTTTTAAATTATTACAACTGCATGTTCTTTAAAACAAAATATTTTCAAAAAGACACAATGTAGACAATTATTTATTTAATATTAAAACAACCATTATTCGGATAAACGTGGTTCTTTCTTCCACATTATAAATTCACATTATGTCTTGTGGCGTTTTATAATATGTGTATCTAATTGTTCGTTTTATTAGCCTTTTTGCCATGATATGACACTTGTAGACACAATATTATTACAATAATACTAATATTTATTTTTATGAAAATTGTTAATTTAATATATCGGTCATCAGAAGCGGAAACAAAAATTCCAAAGCATCGTTTATAGTAAATGACGCAATGATGTGTTGCTTCAGCCTAGCTAAGAGGATGGAGAACTAGATTACTGGGAGCGCTAGGTATTAGGTTGATGATATGAAACAAGGCTGCGAGCGACAAAACCGTGTGACACAGAAACAAGTTTCAACGAGAAAGAATAGTAATTTCAGGTAGGAAATTGTTGTACAAGTTTCTATACGACTTTAGAAAATGTCGTCTGTTGTAGCTTAAGGTGATTGCCAAGTTCAATTCTTCCTCATCATTATTCAAGAGCACTAGCCTGAGAAAGACACACTTGCAGGGACATGCACTACAAATTGCGCGGACATATGTTGGCTAGGACAACAGTGTCGGTGGCAGGCATACTAAACAAGTCACACGGCCAAATAGACTATCTATGAGACCTATGATGTCTATATTTAGACTGGTTGGTCAAGAGAAATAATGTACATAAACGAAAATTACTTTAAAATCTTGCATTATTTAGACTTACCATAAATAAGTAAACTCAAAACATAAAAATGTAAGCCAAAATGAGTAGGTTTCTAAATGCTATTTTATATCTAGGTAATGAAATAAATGACAAATTTATTTATTTATTTATTTTTGTTTATTTTTGACAACTATGACTATAAATCTCACGTTAAAGGTCCTACACTTACTCGGTCTACCCGTAAAAAAAGTCATTATTAAGAATTTCCACCGTTATTTTTAGAACGATTTCAGAAAAAAATTACACATTACACTAAGCATTACATTATAGTATGTGAGAATACACGTTTATACCATAGTAAATGGCATGTAAACGACGTGTTCATTATTGAAACACACATGAACCACCCACGTATTAGGTGGGACTCACACAAGTAATCGTAACATCATCGTAACATTTTCACGAACAGTAGTTATATTGGTTGCACTCACGTTCTGCAGCACTGACACAGTTGCATGTTGATCGGCGTCCAACTTTATCTACAATCAGTTCGCTTGAGCAATGTTTGGTCAATCTACTGTTATAATTTCTCGTTCAGACTTTTTATAGCAGTCTTCCAAATTGTGTGGGTAAGGATGCCGCGATATTTGGTTTCCAAACCAGTAATTGAGTGCAATCAAATATTTCCTCAGCCAAGCACGTACGCACTTAAGCGTACTACATACACAACATGCTATATTATTACAACCATACCCACACGCAGTGATTGAAGATTCGCACATTAAAGCAACCACACAATATTGGCAATGTATGATTATTTGTTTAATAAATCAATATCAATTTACTGTCTACCCATTCACGAACAACAACTTTTTCAGGGCGTATAAATAATAGTGTTACGGTTTTTATTATTTTCGTTATTTCTAGGGCAGCTCCAAAGTCAATATTCTTTTATAACAATAATCATAACTATGGATTAAAGATACTTTTCAGAAGTTACAAACAAAAAGTAGCTCCATTTGGGATTAAATTGAATCCTAGGCGTTAAAGGGGCTTTAAACCCCAAAAATTATTTTTTACCACGTGATCTATAGCACAATACTACACTAAAATGACAGTTTAAACAATTATATCTTGTAACTGTGATTTAACACGAATTTTTGAATTTTTTTGATCCAGAAATTTGCAAAAGTTGGTGTTTTGGGAAATGTTTTATTTTTATTTCAAAGTTTTGTTTTGGTAGAAAACTTGTAAAATTTTAAAATTTTAGTAAATGGTATTTCACAATTGAGGTTCCTAACAAACAAATGGTGAAATAAGTCAGCGATTAACTTTGCAGTTATACCACCTCTAACGGGACAAACCATAAAAATATAAAAGCTTAATAGATTGTGGTTGATGACAGACTTTCCATTGGTTATCTCTTTGCACAAATGTGGCATTTAATGCACGTGTTTAAATGTATTTTTTTTAAATTCCTTTAAACTTTACTTTTCTTAAGCTTCTTAACCTTAAGAATTCAAAACAGGAAATAAATCGCAGATTAAATTAGCGACCCCTCGAAACTGGCACAGTCTCGGTGAATCTTCTTTTTCTGCATGAAGATTAATTGTGTATTAGCTCAACATCGTAAGTGATTAGGATAATTTCGAGTTTTTAAGCACGATTCACAATATTACGTAATTACTAGTTAGATCGTGCAGAAAACTCCACGAACATTACTGTTAAGCGGATTCTTTTTCGAAGCTGTATTTATACTACCGTTTAACGTCAATTTTGTTTTTCTAGTTATGTAAATTATAATAAATCATCATTATAATCCTTCGTTAAAACCCTTCGTTAGTATAAACGTTAACTGAGTATCATACAGATAACTTATTGACAAATATCCTTTAAAATCAAAATACGGCAGCTTTGATAAACTGTACTAATCATAGATATTGAACCCCTATTGTAGGCTAGATTAGTAGTCTCCTATACCTCCGCACAGGCGCGAGCGTAGCAAATTTAAGAGTCAATCGGCCCATTTCAAGATGGCGAATTGGCGTTTTAATTGATGCTTTTTTAATGCAATAAAGTATTTTACTGGATTGTTTGATATGGTTTTAGCTTGTGCAGCATGGTATTGAACAAACAGGAACAATACGAAGTTATTGCATAAGGGAATTTAGTAATCATTTGGTGTTAAAGGCTAGTATGCTCACCTGTCAGCCTGACGTCAATCTTGAGAACTATTTGTGCTACAAATCGCTCCCATTTGATTAACATGTAAACTGGAATTTCAAGATGGCTTCTAACTGTCACGGAAGTGGACCACCGACTGCTAATCTAGACTACAATAGGGGTTCAATATCTATGGTACTAATGAAATGAAAACATTTGGTAGTTTCAAATTTATCTGGTTATAATTTTTCCTTTGACCAGCAAAAACAAACTTAAATTTTAACTTTTATGTAATTTTTTTATCTAAACTTAAATTTTCGTATCACCCGGTCAGCCTTGTAAGGTCATTGAGCCCCAAGGGCTTGTAGGCCTACCGTAATTCACCCTAGAGGTCATACTTCTACTTTGTATCCTCACCGATCGTGTCTTACCGCTGACAAGCTGTAAGTGGCTTAGACAGGAGTTGAATTTCTGTAATCCCGTTGAAAAATTGATCCAACATTTCGTGTAGTCCACTAGATCATCTGTCGTGTTTTTATGTTTCATAACAATTAAGTGTTTAACGTTATGCATTAAAAAGTTGGGTAAAATTAAACTTAAAACTAGGTATCACCCTTAATGAAAAATACATTCATGAACTATTCACTAATCTACAAGAAAATGTGATTTATTATAACAGTTTAAACACTATAATTTATTTTTTCACAAATTACTAGTGAAAAGTTCATTAATCAATTTAAACCTGCTGTGTTATAGTTTAATTTTATATTTACAAATGTAACATTTTCAATGGAAGGGGCTCAGCGTTAGTGCTCAGGACTAAAATAAGAAAAAGCAAGCTCGATTCCAGTCACTGTCAATTCTGACTGAAGATTTTCCTGGGGTGACGTATATGTACCTATAATTATACAAATAATGTACATAATCCTATAAACTACCCTTGTATACAAAGTGACAAATATGATTGAAATAAACTTCAACCTTACTCGCGTTATTTATTTAAAGACGCAAAGGTTTAGGAGAGGAAGGGTTTATATGTACATCTGTTGCGCTTGTAGGGGACTCCCTCACTTTCCCACAAGAAATACAAACTGCTTTTCGGGCTCCTTTTATACAGAAAAAATTTCAGCAAAATTAAAACGTCTGCTATATTTTTAGAAATGAAATTTGTTTTCATTTATTTATCTATTTATTTCATTATTTGTTTTGCAACACATTCTTTAATAAATGTAAAAAAAGAATAAAGAAGAGAAAATCATAGCTCAAACACACTTGGTGAATATTTTAGTTATAAATTTAGTACAGTTAATTATATAATATTTCAAACACTTTAGTTAGTAAATAGCAACTCTTTATTTTATAACGATAACAACGTATCGGAAATTAATAAAAAACATTTCCGTCATCAGGTTATTTAAAAAAATACAAAAAATCATATTTTCAAAAACACAAAGGCAATGGCCATTAACCTGATGATAGAGATGGTTTTTATTAATTTCTGAAACGTTGTTATCTATTAGGGTGTTTTAAACATACTTGGAAACTGCCAACCTTATAACAATCAATAATTTAAAAAAGGTAACAACAAAAAATATCAACAACGTTATAACAATCATATGCCAAACTCTCAAACTTATAAAATGAGATATTTCATTTATAGACAAGTTCCTGCGTGAGTCTTTGCCTTCCCGGCGAAGTGTCGCGTGCCGTGCGAGACCTTGGCTCTGTATAATCTCGGTTTACTGACCCCCCGCCCATGACCTAGTCCCGGGCAGCGCCGCGAGCGCTGTGGCTACAGCGCGAACTAGCTCCGCGCAACTAGTTCACTCGTCTGGCCGGGGAGGGCAGCACAGGTGTCTCAAGGTCAACACAACGGAAGTGCGCTTAGCGATCAAGGAATTGATCAAGTAGAGTTTTAAACAGTTCATTATAAGACGCAAATATAAGGAATTAAAAAATAAATTGTTCTAACCCGGCACCTCCACCAAAACCACCAAAAATATATTATTTGATAATTATTTTGTAAGTTGTGATTGTGATTTTGTACTTATGTACAATCTACATTGGAATAAATAATAATTGTTATTGAAGGTATATTTTATTGAATTATAGAATGTATAGAGACTTTTAATTTTAAGGGTAATCCCTAGACCTAAATACGATTTCAAATGAATGCATTAAAGACGTCTGAAAAGTTAGTAGAATGAAAGAGGGACTTTTAAAGGAGCAATTACTTTTTTTTAATTTTTTGGCTGGTCATAACCTCAGAATCAACACTTAAATTCAAATTACCCGACTCAAAACAGCTAGTTCAAAATTGAATTTTTAGTAGCGGGTTTTTGAGTATTGTTTCTACATTCCTTAATCTACAACCAAAAAAAGGAAAAATGGTTTTCTTTAGTTTCATGCCTTGCAAGATTTTTTTCGCCCGTCGGTACAATTTCAAATTTTGTACCGTTTAACATAAAAAATCGTACAATGCCAGAAACTAAGACAACCAGTTTTCTTTTTATTTAGGATGTAGATAAAGGAATGTAGAAACAATACATAAAAACCCGCTGCTCAAAATTCAATTTTAAACTAGCTGGTTCGAGTCGGCAATTTGAATATAATTGTTGATTCTGAGGTTATGTCCCGCCAAAAAAAAATCAAAAAAATAATCTGCTCTTTTATTAAGTCCCTCTTTCTTTCTACTAACTTTTTTCTTTAGAAATCATATTTAGGTGTGAACCCGTGAAACTTATAGGAAATGAGTGATGAGGGATTCGAGCTCACGTCTCTTGGTACCACAGGGGGTCTATAATACGGACAACGTTTCCATGTATACCTTGTACCTATTTGCTCTCTTAAACCGCTGTCAATGAAATTAAATGATAATGGTTAAACCGTAATCGTTTATGAATACTTATCATTTACGTTCCAGAGAAGAAAATAAACATATTATTTTAGCGTTTTACGCCCAATTTCTTTGATATGGTTATTAATTTAACACTGAAAAGTTGTAATGTTATATTATTTGTTTAAATATTGCTATATAAATATTTGTATGCTATATAATATTATTTATACGTTGCATTCTATGTCATTTGTTTTTATATTAATGAGTATCATTTCTATGCTGAAATAAACAAAACGCAGGAGATTGTTCTTGAAATAACGTCGAATTTGCAGTCTTAAATTAAATTATACAATGGAAATGTGTCATATTTGAAAGTTAGAAAACAAATATTTTTTGTTTATCTTTATGTTTAATAATTACAATTTCTAGAACAGCGGTCAAGCGATTCAATAATCCCATTACTTATGTATAACATTTATCTCCTTAGCTGGGTTTTTCATAATAACCTTGGGCATACTTGTAAATAAGTCTTAAATGAAAATAATTGCTATAAGATTAAAATAGAATAGATTAATTAATCGTCATTTTCTTTCCTCAGTCACGGCTTGTAGGTATCAGTGTTATGAGCGTCTTTATCACTTATGGATAAAGACCAACACCGTTTTTTGTACTAAGTTTGTAAACCAAAGTTCATGACAATAATGAGTAATTACATATATTTGTCTAGTTTAATGCAGTGTACCAAAACTGAACTGATGCTTGAAACTCTATTCAGTTTTAAAACATTTTATTTTAAACACAAACATGAATGCAATGGAAGATTCACAGAAACCAAGCCATCTTGGTGATCCAAAACATGAGCTTACAACAATACATTTTTATAGAATCAGTTTTGTCATTGTATGTTAATCATCGCCTTGCTCCAGGAATTAGTCACATTTCTCACTGTTTCTTGATAATATTGCTGTTCACCGCAATCTTGAGGCAGCTTGAAGTAATCTTGAAGATATAAATGTAAAACAAGGGGACAGCAGAAGATCGGTTCACTAGGATTGGATTATTGTTGATTTGCATTTCATTAAACTGTTCTTATTGTTAACGGTATTCATGTAAGGCGATCTCACATGTTCTAAAAATCTTAATCTTAATTAAATTATTTATTTGTTTGTGTCAAATTCAGTTTTAACTGTTGTTGTCGGCGAGCCGGTTTCAAGTTCGAGATCCGATGTTGCGTCTTGACTTGAACTCTATTCTAGATTTAGAAAACAGGTGACCTAAGTTTAGGTTGACACGTCGCGTGAATGTTAAGTGGTTGTTTAAGACAACACAAAGTTCAGTGGGTTTGGAAGAAGCTGCTCAAGTTATCTGCTTGATTCTCTTACAGGGGTCACTAGTTTGGCACTAACACTTCCTGAAATAAGTTTTGTTTGTTATACTCAAATAAGATTATAGTTGAAACTTATAAATTAGCCATAATACCAACGCTCCAAAATTCTACTTGGTAGCTCGAAGATGCGAGTGACTTTTAATAGGTTGAGAGTAAATTTTTCCTACCTCAGAAAGTACTTTTTTTTACTCATCACCTTTTAAAAATAAAATAAAACATTAAAAACCGACTGAGTTACAGGTGGGCTTCTACGGACAGGGAGATCAGCCTTTAAACGAATTCAAATGTTGTTGAGAAATCAAAAATCACAGAGGACAATAATTGTATACATAAGAAAACACCATACCATAATAAAAAATAAATCCGTATTTTGAGTCTATTCACTCAGTCACATAACTGATTTTCAGTGGGGACAGTAACCCAAAGCGACCAACCAACCCTGTAGGCCCCGACGCAATCGACGAGTGAGCAAGTGGTATAAATAGTGCGAACACCCGCGGATCAACGCCAGAATCAACAAAGCCGATTCAGAAAAAAATTAAATTTATTTGCTAGGACGGCTCAAAAGTCATCGTTTACAAATTCCTAAGACAAGAACTAATGGACTCTAAAGTCCAAATCAGAAGTTAAAAACTTCTGACTTTAGCGGGAAACAAACCCTGAACCTTCTGCACTGGAAGCAGGTAGGCTAACCACAAGAACAACACGCTGGTGCTATTATATATTTAGTTTGTGCCATATTTTTAAATACATTTTTTTTTTTGGAGAAATGGTTCATGGTAATTTTTATAATATACAACATACCCTATCGAATGAGCATAGTATGTTTGTATGTACATAATATTATGTTGAAAGTACTATGTTTGTTTTGTCCATACCACACACATATTTGTATTATACTTAGGTGTGCTAAAGACTGTCTACTCACGATGCAATACAAGAGCGTTGTTGATTCAAGAACTTCAAGTACACCCACTGGTCACGACGCTGCTGCCTTCTATAGACTCCTCGAGCATGTAAACAACTCTTACTAGAGGTTAAAAACAAGCCACTATCAGTTTTATGAGGATGTTGGTTATATAATCAAAGACCATCACTTTTACTTGAGGTAATCGTAGATTTGGCTAGTCGATGGAAGTAATATTAGTATTAGGGAAAGAAGGTCTCCCAAAATGCATCACTATCTTGTAAGTCAGTCCGTATCTGCGTGTCACGTCACCCGATAAAAACCGTACAACAATGACACAGAATGTTTTTGGTGAACCTCGAGGTAAGAAGCGGGGCTGTAACCATGTTATTACACACATAACAAAAACTTGTAGAAATACAGCCAAACCTTACACACTCAAAAGGAATGAGATCTAAAAAAAGGGCCAAGCTCATCTACCCTTCCACATAAACGTACAGTGTCCCATAACAGCATCCTCGAAAAGCTTTTCAAAATAGAATTTGCGATTATTAATTTAACGTAATAGTTTATCAAAGTTCTTTTTTTGTAATTAATTTAAACGTAAACATGCAAATTCTATTTTGCCAAGCTTTTCGAGGATGCTGTTATGGGACACTGTACGTTTATGTGGAAGGGTAGATGAGCTTGGCCCTTTTTTTAGATCTCATTCCTTTTGAGTGTGTAAGGTTTGGCTGTATTTCTACAATTTTTTTGTTATGTGTGTGTTTCTCATTACTTTTTCAAGTTCCATTACAAAATTATTTGCTAAAATATAATATTTTTATCAAAGTTGATTTAAATTCTATGGTATTAGCAGTAACAATATAGGATGTAAAATATCTAGACCCGGATTCATGTACATCCTGGGTATAGGTGGTATAACCATGGTATAACGACGGTATAAGGACTGGACCCCAATTCTTGAGTTCGTGGGAGATGAGTTGAAAACGCAATTTGAAAACGAAGTCGTTTTCGTTTTCGAAGGAATTGGTATTCTTGAACGGTATCGTGGAAAACGTCATGGGTTGTGAGTTGAAAGCATTGATATTAAACCCCCAATTATATAGGATGTCTATGGTTGAAAGAGTATCACGAAATCCAAACACTTTAAAAAGATTTGCGTATAGCAAAGAGCTCGAAAAAGTTCTATATTTATTCTAGATGGCAGTGCCTTCATAAACGCAGGCCAATCGAAAGACAAGTTGTATGAAATGATTTGATTGTTGCAATTATGTAAACAAACAGTTGAGCAAGTTCATATCAAAACAATGTTATGCTGGCATAGGGTTGGCTAGGCTTGTCAAACATGTAATGTAAGTATGAATTTTACTAGTCCTATAGCCAAATGGAACTTTAGACCTACACTGTTGTATTATAAATAATTTTCTACATCTGGGCCTAGGCCAGGGACGGTTTCTGATTTGTTTTATATGAGAGTATAATGACACCTTTTCTCGTTCCACACAAAGAAGAAAATTTTTAAATGTCCGCCATTTGTTTACGTATCGCACTTTCCCGCCTAACTCTGCTTATACCGTCAACAAGTGTCAAGTAAACTATGGTTACTTGTTGATTATATGCAAGTGTTTAAGGCTTATTTTAAAACCTTTATTTGGAAGCCTTCCAACAAACTTTTTCAACTTTTTTTTCAAAAGAGACTATCATTCTATACCTTAATGTCCATGTAAAATATGAACATTGTAGCCCCACCCGTCTGGTCAGAATCGCGGGCCGACGTATTAGATGTTAGCAGTAGTAGGCAGTAGGCAGTAGTAGGCAGTAGCTAACATCCTTAAAGTGATTTTGAGCATGTTTGAAGCCATTTTTTCACCAAGAAGGAATATCGTACCCCAATAAAATTTGGCATGTGTTGTCAGGTACCTAAATCCCCTCGATTGTGATAGTTTTCAAGTTCACATCACGTTACATGACGGCTGGGTAACACCTCGAAATCACCCCAACTCTGCTTGGTGTATAAGGTGCTTGAGTGTGTAGCGCACCGCGGCTTGGCTGCGGCGCCCTAACGGGCACCTAGATAGTACCAGTATGATCAAGTATTATGTTTTGATTTTTTTGTGGCCAACAGTATCGAGTATTATTGTTATTTATTTATTTATTTTATTTTATTTTATTTTGTATTTATTTATTTATTTATTAAATTAATTAATTAATTAATTAATTTATTAATTAATTTATTTATTAATTAATTAATTTATTTATTTATTTATTAATTAATTAATTAATTTATTTATTTATTTATTTAATTAATTTATTTATTTATTTATTTATTTAACGTATATCAAGATCAGTTATGCAAACTGATTTACAAAGATGACAACTAAATAAATCTATTAACATAAATGTAGACATAAAATGGTATGTATAGTTTAATTTAGGTTTATTATTTTTTCTTTGTTGTACTAGCGTAGGAGTTTACATATTTAAGTCAAGTTTCGATTCGAGACGATGAGTGGTGATAGAGGAGGGTGAAGGACAATAACAAATCAACCATAACTTATGCGGGGCACGACCCCGCGTCCTACGCTTCAACCTACGCCTCAGTCGAATGCGCCCCCGCGGACGGTTGCCCGTCAGATCACCCCGGCGCCTACACCAAAGATTTGAACGCGCTAGTACATTTATTTGTGAATCCTTCTTGGACAATCTGTGGACCAAGTACCTTCGCTCCAACTATAATTGTTGGTACTTCCTCCCATGCTTTTATTTTAATATTTTTCACTAAGAATCTTTGTTAATATATATTTTGCATAAATATATGATTTGAAAATTAATTTCTAATTTAACTCGTTAAAACACTATATTGTTATTATTATATGATTAGCTTCTTGGGCGTTTTTCCACTGTGAGTAGGTCAATTTATAGATTGTTGTTTAATTGCAATTAACTTTGTTTTGCGGTATCAAGATCAATTAGTTATATTCTACATGCATTTGAGTGTTTCGTTGCATTTAGTGGAGCACATTCACTTTGGCTCAGTTTCAGGTAGCAGAGCAGGTTAACAAACCACGGCGAAACTGCAGTGGAATCGTTCGTTGTAATTAGGGCCCTGAAGCCGCGTGGAACTGCATTGACTTCGTTCTAGGAGTTCAGATTGTGTTGGGTTCAGATAGAAGCTGATGTTGGCGGACCCCCGGCCAACACATGCCTACAGAAGAATAACTATAGGCCTGGCAAATGAATCTTGTACCCATATAGTTATCCCAAAACGATGTAAAACACTAAAAGAATAACACCACAAATTAACTATAAATACATTTTTTTCATTGATTTCTATTTTACAAAAAATAATTCAAACACTAAAGGTATCAAGCTTTTTTATATTTGAAATGTTTGTTCAGTGGAATTTTGAAATATAGTAAGCTACATTGACTTATAGCCATACTAAATATATCAATGAATTCGTGTGGAACTTTGTGTAGCTTTTCTAGCAACAAGTCACAATATAAACTGTAACAGTTAATGAAAATAAGTTATTAATAATCTAACTGGATAATTATAATCCGATAGGCCATTACTAATATGTTCATCAAGAGCAAGTTACTATAACAACCGCTACATTAATACAACATAACGCGAAGAACAATATAGCGGATTTTGAGATATTATAATTCTCTTCTCCAAACAAAGCACGATTTGTGCGAGGATTATTTGTTTTATTAAGACATTGGATTATGGTAACCAATCAGTAATTACAGGTATGCTTCAGCAAATCTGAAAATGAAAGTTGCAAAAATACGAAT